>DF244642.1:0-26576 GCA_000507305.1 Breviolum minutum Mf 1.05b.01 | reverse complement strand
CCATGGCGTTTCCTACTTGTCCACAGGCAAGCCCAGAACCATGCGCAAGAAATCGTCGATATTGCACATCCAACTTTGCTTGTGAAAAGTACACTGTGCTGGCTGCAACTGTTTGCAGCTGGAGACACAACTTCGGTGAAATATTGGAGCCCTTTTCCAGATCAACACACCTTGTCACATAATGATATTATAAAATGTACCTGCCTAGATGTTTGTTAGCATGAAAAGCCCGTTGTGCGCACATCACACAAAGAACACAAATTATCGCACCATGTTAAGTCAAATGCCTGTACGCAATACAGGGAGCCACAAAGGGCGCCAGCGAAACTTATGTACATAATAATATCGTACATGTATCATTGCACAATTGAATGCATTTGACAAAAAGCTGCCGCCGTCAATTCGTTTGCAAACAAAATTCTATAAACGCGATAAACGCGTCCATCATTGCCATCCATTCAGTCTTATTTTGTGCCATCTCCATCCTCGAACTCCAGCCTTGGTAACCAGAAAATTCGCTTGCTATCCCACGTTTGTTGCGGACGACCCAAACCGCGAGGACCACCAAAATTCCAACCTAAAGCACGCCAGACCCAGCGATGAGGAGGTACTTGTAAGTTGGCAACGATGGCACGCTACTAGCCAATATTATCCAATATTGCTTGTATGAGAATATTTTGGTGATGCCCTCAATGAACCACCGCGCTTTGGTGTTCCACTCGTGAAGGATTCCGCGCGGGCCATTACAAAGATCCGTCAGTATCTGATTGAGGTCCAACTGTCATTTGGCAGTACTTTCGCAATGCGTACTGCAAAATATGTTAGTTTGTATAAGTGGTGCAATGCGCAGAAACCACCAGCAATATTTCAGATGTGACAGAATCCCAGGAAGTCCAAAGACCAAACTTCGCCCCATGGTAGCGCATGGATCATCCCGAAGGCAAGTTTTTGCTTGCTCTGGGATTCTGAAGGGAACTGATGTTCCCATGAACATTTTGGCTGCCTGACTCAAAATGATAATTGCACATCACACAATCTGACACGACATCACGAAATATCAGTATATCAAACAGTGGTCAACCCTGTGCGGACTGGCAGCCTCTTCCAGCCACTTTGACAAGGACATTTGCGAAATTATCTCCATGTTCTTAGGGAAGAGCCCCATGTGCAAAAGTATGAAAACATGTAAAATCGATGATTGCATGGATTGCATCACGTTTACACGGTGGTAAGTACACCTTTTAGCTGGCAGAAAATTATCAGAATGCTGTTTCACTTGTCAATTCACATCTCACATTTTTTTCAAAGCAATATGATTGCGGCGGAGTTTCCGATGTGGGGACACGTGCTGTTGCTGCATTCAAGTAGGACTGAATACGTTTGAAGCAACCCACGACTAATGGAATCTGCCATTTGAAATGATACATTTCCCGTAGGTTCTACCTATCTCTGACGTGTGAAAGCATGCAATTATTAAGATTTCTGCTTTTCCCACATCCATGATGTTCCGTAACATGCAGCATGAACGTTAACCTCCTCCACCCGCTTCCTCCCCACAGTTGCGTGGCACCCCGGGCGCAAGTAACTTTAACCGCCTATTCACCCCCTTACCGGTTGTGCGGCGTCGACCACCTTTGCAAATGAAAGACAGACGATTTGCTCCCACAACCCACCAACCCCATCAGTTGGTTGGCATGGAACAAACACGTGAAAAATGTGAAAACTGTGACAACCCCACCTAAACCGCTCATGTACGCATTAAAGGATCCCTCCCACCACAAGAACCTTCTCAGTTGCGTAGCACGGAGCGGAGCATGTGTGTACGAATATATGGACGTTAAAATCCTCCCCACCTCACCGATATGGAGGGCATTAGTGTGTACAAAGCGTTGCTATGTTTTTTATAGCACCTGTGCCCTTCACAGGCTGCCTGCGGCCATACAGGTTTCACTTCACTTCACTTCAGCTCACCTTCACTTCACTTCACTTCACTTCACTTCACTTCACTTCAGCTCACTTCAGCTCACCTTCACTTCACCTCACCTTCGCTTCGCTTCGTTCGCTTCGCTTCACTTCACTTCACTTCAGCTCACCTCCACTTCACCTCACTTCACTTCACTTCACTTCACTTCACTTCACTTCCTTCGCATCGCTTCGCTTCGCTTCGCTTCACTTCAGTTTCGCTTCGCTTCACTTCACTTCACTTCAGCTCACTTCACTTCAGCTCACCTCACCTCACCTCACTTCCCTCCTCCTTCACGTCACTTCACCTCACGTCACTTCACCTCACCTCACCTCACCTTCACTTCACTTCGCCTCACTTCGCTTCACTTCACCTCACTTCGCTTCACCTCACCTTCGCTTCGCTTCACTTCGCTTCGCTTCGCTTCGCTTCACTTCACTTCACTTCACTTCAGCTCTCCTTCAGCTCACCCTCACTTCACTTCAGCTCACCTTCACTTCATTTCAACTCACCTTCACTTCACTTCAGCTCACCCTCACTTCACTTCAGCTCACCTTCACTTCACTTCACTTCACTTCACCTCACTTCACTTCATTTCACTTCACCTCACTTCACCTCACTTCACTTCACCTCACCTCACTTCACTTCACTTCACTTCACTTCACTTCACTTCACTTCGCTTCACTTCACTTCACTTCAGCTCACTTCACTCAGCTCACTTCACTTCAGCTCACTTCACTTCAGCTCACCTCACTTCCCTTCACGTCACTTCACTTCACTTCACGTCACTTCACTTCACCTCACCTCACCCTCACTTCGCTTCACTTCAATTCGCTTAACTTCACTTCATTTCACTTCACCTCATCTAACTTCACTTCACTTCATTTCACCTCACTTCACTTCACCTCACTTCATTCAACTTCAACCTTAACTGCAACTTCAACTTCAACTTCACCTTCAACTTCAACTTCACTTCACTTCACTTCACCTCACTTCTGCAAATGAGGCCCCTTTAACATTGCCTACCCCAATCGTCCATATGTCCCATTGCATGGCCGTGTGTGCAAGCGAACGGAATGGGAATATCCTTCCCGCCAAACGGCTTGGCATGGAGCAAGTGCATCCAAACTGTTGAGCGTTAACATGGTGCTAACCCTTAAACCTCATCAATTGCGTAACATGAATGAATTCGTCCCGGCCCAAACACGTATGCATTTTTGTTTCGCCTTTTCGAGTGCCATTTGTTGCGTAGTGTGGGACGTATGTTAGCAAGCGAGGGTAACGATGAGAACGTTGGCACTGCACACCGAAATTCTTTGGGCGTGTGAAGCGCTGCGGCTGTTGAAGAAACAACTGTTTCGAAATACGTTTGTTTCTGCCACGCGACCT
Organism: Breviolum minutum Mf 1.05b.01; assembly: GCA_000507305.1. NCBI lineage: Eukaryota > Dinophyceae > Suessiales > Symbiodiniaceae > Breviolum > Breviolum minutum. The sequence goes on along the minus strand of DF244642.1, from coordinate 23,224 downwards.
CCGGCGCACGCTGTCACAATTCAATTGAAAAACTTATGCCATCAACTATTGTATTCGGTCTCGTGGGGCACATTCAAAATCGATGTTTTTTTGGTGCTAGACAAACAAAAAATTGTCTGAAAATGCTCGCTTGGAAATAATTGATTTCCTTGGCGAAATATACAATGGGATCTGTCCGACTATGACTGCAGAGGTCCATAACTTTCAAGTCGCCCGAAAAAAATATGACCTCCGTGACATACCCGGCAGACCGAAGGCCAAAGCAAAGCTCAGCGTGTCCCAGTTCTCCTGCGACGGCGCATGACGGAGGACGACACCAAATTCATAGTTTGTCATGGATTTTTTGATCTTCCGGCGTTACGCCCACGTTAGCAATCGTCGGTTTGACGGGATTGTGTGCCCACCGACATCGGAGCATATACGAAGTCCCCTTTCCGTTCAAAGTGTTGGTTTCACCAACGCGATGCCAAGGTGGAAAATTAAATCGAATTTTTCAGGCCTTCGCAGACAAGAACGGCACAGCGATGAAATTTAGTAACCGGGAAGGTAAACACTAGCATAAAAAATGTGGTTCTTATGCGACACACGTTTGTACGTGACCACACTATGTAGGTTGGTCCACCGCGGGGCGTTCCATCATCCAAAAGATTTTGCATTTTTTTGCCTAGATCTTTCAAAGTCAAGTCAAGGTCAAAGCTTGCTGGCCCGAAGGCAGCCCCTTTAGGGCGCAAGCAAAAGCAATTTAAGATCTGCCGATCATCTATTATGGAAGGTGAAAACTACAAAATCCCGCTTCATTAGCATCCAACGTTCGCGTGCAGCAGCCTCCACAATCCAATTGTCAAAGCCTTTCCAAATCGAATATTTTTGCAGCGCTGTTTCCCAAGTGTAGGCCGGTCGCCCGCGTTTCTGTGGCCCTCTCATGTTCCATGCGAGAATCTTGCCGGTCCATCGTTCGGGAGGTAAAATTGCAACATAGGATGCTAATTTCCAGAGTGCTTCTATGCATGTGACAGACCAAGGTTGCAGTCCAGCGTGGTCCGACAGTATCTGTACTCTGTTGTTCCATCCATGCAAGATATCGTGCCATGGCGATGCCCAATTGGTGTCAGCAGGCGGGCCCACAACCATGCGCATCAATCGACGATATTCCACGTCCAATTTTGCGAGACCATGTTTGTGAATGGCACGGTGTGATGCACCAAAACAAGCAATTGGGGATACAACCTTATCGAAATATCGGAGCCTGTGTAAAATGGGCACGCCTTTGTCACACAATATCCATTTGTTTGCATGAAAAGCTCTTGATGCAGCTTGAAGATGATGTTGGAGATCCAGATGTGTGTTCCTTGATCCTGCAGCGCTGATCATGCAACCAAGCCATTTGTGTGCCTCCTCTTGTTTCAGCACCCGTAACACAATTCCATTGTCCGTATGCAAGGAAGATGGTGGTTGAACCTCCGAGGTTAAAACAACTGTTTTCGCTGCATTCAATTGCAACCCAATGTTCTGCAATTTGCCTACCAGATCGTCCAATAAAGCCATTGCTTCTGCAGCTGTTCGTGCAAAAAGAAGAATACCGTCAGCAAAGCGTAGGCCCAGTAAAGATGGCAAAGTATCGCCAAGGTCAAAACCACATCCTTTTGTTTCCGCATTCCGTCTCCAAGCTGACATTCCCCATTGCAACACTGCAGAACAAGCGTGGGCTCAACACACATCCTTGTCGCACTCCAGCGTGGATGGGAAAAGATCGCTGTTACTATGTTCACCTTGCACTTCTCGTGATTGATTCGAATAAATCAACTGCAAAATCCTAAAAATCCTAAGTCTTTCAAATGATGCATTTTTTCTTGTTTTGGGAACTTGCATTTTTTTTTCTGCATCCGAGCTTTTTCCCCACCTGTCAGGGGAGGGTTGTTAGATTTTCTGTCAGCCACTTGCCGTCGTGTTCCTCTTCCTCTTCTTCTTCCTCCGTGTCCTCGTCCTTCTCCTCCTCCGTGTCCTCGTCCTTCTTGCGACCATGTGAGTTCAGTGTGGCGTGCTGGACCTCAACCGCGATTGTGTGAGTTCAGTGTGGCGTGCCGGACCACAACTGCGATCATGTGAGTGCAGTGTGGCGTGCCGGACCTCAACCGCGATTGTGTGAGTTCAGTGTGGTGTGCCGGACCTCAACTGCGATCATGTGAGTGCAGTGTGGCGTGCCGGACCTCATCCGCGATCGTGTGAGGCCAGTGTTGCGCGCCGGACCTCAACCGCGAAATGTGTCAGAAAGAATGTCAGAAGATATGTCAGAAAGAATGTCAAAAAATGTCAGAAAAAAAAACAGCCCGAAGGGAGGTCAGAAAGAATGTCAAAAGATATGTCAACAAAAATGTCGCGAAGATATGCCAGAGAGAATGTCAGAAGATGTGTCAGAGAGAATGTCAGAAGATGTGTCAGAAAGAATGTCGTCAGAAAGAATGTCAGAAGATATGTCAAAAAAAAATGTCAGAACATGTGTCTAAAGGGGGTTCAGAAAAAATGTCAGAAGATGTGTCAAAAGATATGTGGGGAGAACTCCAAGTAGTGGAGGACATAAGATGTATGATGTAGTGTGTGCAGTGTATGGAGGACATAAGATGTTTCATGTGCGCGGCGTTGCAGCTGTTTCTAGCTAAGGATGTGTCATGTCACGTTCAGAACATTAAACGAGCTTTACAGATACTTCACAGATACAGTACATGTGGCATTGTTAGTGAGTTTTGCGCATTGTAAAGTATAGTTGTGCAACCTGACAACCCCCACCCAACATGTCATGGTTGGGATCACTCGAAGTAAAGTAATTTTTGTTTTGGGCTGTTTTGGGGCACTCGGACCTCCCATCGCGGTGCTGAAAAAATTTCTATGGCCCAATTTCGCGTCCGAATAATATACCTTCCAACCCAAAAAATGCAATAACAAATCAATTTGGCAGGCATTGCCTAGCAGCCAAAACCGCAAAAATGAAACGGCGTTATTTTTGGAAAAGAACAAGAAATATCCCAAACAGCAAGAAAATGTTGTTTCAACTTCGAGCGATACTTTCACACAACCGGAAGTTCCAGGTATGTTTATTTTGTGTGTGTGTTTGCATGATCCTTTGCCTATGCAAAAAATTTGTTATTTGATATTTTGTTCTTATTTGTTTGTTTCGGTTCTATTTACTTTTATGTTTGCTTTGTTGTTATATTTGTATTTATGTTCATGTCCATCTATCATCGCTTGTTTTTGTTCAAATCAAATCAAGCCTGCATGCCCGTGGGCAACCTATTTGGGCGCAGGTGATCGGCAAAAACGTACCTCGTATATACAATGGTTTACAAACAACAAAATTAAGATGGTGAACCAAAAAACTATATTCACGAATCTGCATTTACAAATCGCTTCGGTTTAGGCCATGCAAAAGATGTAGAAGAAACCAAAGAGTGCTAACCATGTTTGTTTGTTTGTCCCGCGCGCATTCCAACCAATGTCCCAATTATTTTCTAACAACAGAAAGCTGCGACCGTATGATTCCACATATGCCTCGGCCGACCTACCTGTCGAGATCGTATGACCGGATTCCGAGCCAATATCCTACGTGCTAGTGCCCAAAAATGTTCCGGCAACTGTGCCACATAGCAAAACACCTCTTACTGCTGTTTACATACAAGTCTTGACCACGGTTTGATCGCAGCTGCAAATATGAAATCTTGAACCCGAATATTCCAGTCGTGAAGAACATCGTGCCATTCCAACGACCCATCTGTATCTCAAGGTGGTGCCACGATGGAACGGCATAATTTCCGACATTAGACACCACACCATTGAAGAGACAACACGGTCAAACTATTTAAGCCCCGAAAACATATTTTTTTCCTCGATGCTGCTTGGGTATGTCCCAGCGGATCGCCCTTCAGTCAGCGAAGTCGAAGTGAAAATAACAGCGAGCGCGGCCGTCATATATCACGCAAAAGAGCTTGCAAATAAAAACCTCGAAAACACTGATGTTTTCCGATTTTGCAATATCCAACTGTTGTCGTGGAAACATTGCATGCCTGCAAAATTGAACGAAGCCCCTGATCAGATAGAGCCAAAGTACCGTGTTTTGCGCCAACATTTGCCAGTCATCCACTCGCTAAAATCGCATGAAGGTTGAAAGTTTGGTGACCCGGTTGCGTTTAGGACACCGGGGTCCGCCTCAGTATTTGCTGGATTCACCCATAATTCCGCACCTAACGGCGATGCATTGCCGATCTCCAATAATGAGTCAGGGACCGGTGGCTCCACAGTTCCATGCCATGTTTAATGTGATTGATTCCACCTTACCATTCCAATCATGGAGAGCATGTTTTTACTGGTCAGGTCAGGTCAGGTCAGGTCAGGCCTGCACGCTCAATTGGCGAGCCCTTTTCGGGCGCAGGCGCAAAAGGCATCTACTCTACATGGTATCTTGTCCAAAATAAAATCCGGCTGTTCTATGTACAGCAAAATTCGATGAAAGATTTGCAATGTTGATCCCAAACGTCTCGATTCATAGCGGCCTCACTCCACGGCCCCAAGCCCTTGTACCTGCAGTAGGATTCAAGCTTCGACTCCCAATTAAAGTGTGGTCGACCCGTCCGATGTCTTCCAGCTGGGCACCATCGTAAAATTCGTCGAATCCAACGTTCTTGCGGCAGAGTGGCGATACGTTTACTGACAAACATTTATTTGAAAGGAGCATTGCTGACAAAATTCACCATACAAGTTTGCATACGACAATTACGGTTTGGTAAACGTAAGACATCAACCGGCACGATGACAGAAGGATCGAGGTCATAGCCAATGGCCTCCCACTATGGGGGGGAGCGCAACTCGCGGTCGACACCACCTTGGTATCCCCTTTGACCTCATCCAGCCAGCCCAGAAGACGTGCCGGCCAATACGCAGGAGCAGCGCTCCAGGACGCACGCAAATCCAAGGAGCGCACATACCCAGAACTTCTCCGTTCCAGACGGTGCAGGCTCGTGGTCCTCGCCCTCGAGACAGGGGGCCGGTGGAGCCCGGAAGCAACCACTTTCCTCCGCCTCTTGGCCCAAACAAAAGCCAGAGCAGTTCCCAACATCCTCCGCAAAGCTGTCGAAGCTTCCCTCCTCTCACGCTGGTCAGCCATCCTCACACATGCGGCCCAGCATGCATTCGCGGCCAGTCTCCTGGACTTAGACTCCTGATGGGGACACCCCCTCCATCAGCCAGCTTCTGTCAGAAGCGCCCCTTCCCCCCCACCTACCAGCCGTCTCCCAGCCCGCCCCTAAGGAGCTGAGGCTTGGATTTGGCCCAGCCCTTCATGCACATCCGGAGCCGCCGGTATAGAAATGGCATTGCCTGGAGACTGCCCAGTAAAACAGTCATCCACTTGAGACCTTCTGCGGAAAAAAAAAGAGTAAGCATGTTCGAAACATAAATGCGCGCCAAACCTGCACGGATGGCGAGAGGATGCCTTGCTCAAAATGGAGAAAAATCATGAAAAATCATTGCGAACAAGGTTGGCACGCTTTCCTGAAGGCGGCATGTTGTTGGGAATGAGTTCAGCAATGCTTACCACATATTATGTTTCGAAATATCATCGGTTAGAAAAATTTTGATCGCGAAGAGTGGCGAACAACAATGGAAGGAAGTTGCAGAGTGCGACATGCAATAATTTTTTTCAAAAGATTTCACGCAAGGTGTAATGAAGTTTTGGTTGGAAAGGCTGTTGAAACGACAGTACAATTGCAACACCCAATGCCATGTTTTATGCAAATGGCAGCCGACAACAGGCACGCGGTGTTGCAATTTTTTGTTTGCCCGTTTCCGCTCGCCACCTGGTTTTTTGATAAAAATTTATGAATCAACATTTTCCCAGTACAGGGCATTGACAGTACCAACGCGAATATCAATGCAAAAATTGCATGTTGATGCATGTTGGACGTTTTTGATGATATGTTGTGATATTTGGCCTTCGTTGTTTCACACCTGGACCAATTGCACGAAGTTCACCATTCAGCATTCAATGATTTGTTTGAAGGATCTTTTAGAAAATTAAATCCCATGTGGTAGCATGTAACATTCCAACCAACGAATCTTGAGCCACAAACACATCACATGTTTTGTACTTTATTAGATCCTCATTGTCTTGGGAGGCATGCTGGTGAGCCATGGCACGGATTTTAAAATTCGCACACGAAAACTTGCCAAATGGTGGAGGTGGACGAAAAGCGCCATCGAGTCAATCTCGCTGGTCGCTTTCCTCCCACAAGACTAGGTAAAGTCATCGATGCATTTCTTCTACCGTTTTCTGTCCAAAGATGGAACACGGTGGTCTAGAACAGATGTGGGCCTCCTTCATGCCCCGCAGGCTCAAACACGCATCTGAGCAAGTTGAATACATTTGTTCTCAGATTAGACTGGTCTCTGTGGATGGTGTTTCGTAGCTTAGGTCCATCCATCAATTCCGGCATTTTGCGGACGATTGCATTCATACACCTCCAGTCCCTGCCCCGGCGCATGCTTTGCATAACTTTACACGTACAGCAAGTCCTTCCGTTCAACTTTCTACGGGGCGTTTCTGTGAGACAGGAAAGCAGCCAAAGCCGGCAGAGAAGAGAGAGAGTTGTAGCCAGGTCCATTACGAACCCATTGCGATGTTTTTCCTCTGTTGGTCGTGTTTAATCCAGAATTCGCGCTGCGCCAAATCCAAAGCATATTCAGCTAAAAGTTGGGAAACTCCGCATATATGCAGAGCACAATCCAAATGTTGCGTGGCTGTCACTGACAGCCAAACAGAAAGTTTTTTTTGTGTGGCTGTGGCGGTCGCAGATTGGCGACACAATTTGTGCTACTGGAACAGCAAGGGCGGATTTGTTTTTTTCTTCGTCATTTCGCACCCGGTCCTGAAAAAGGGAACGTAACCATTTGCTCATCTGTCACAGATTCGCATCGCATTCGGGCAGCCGTTGATTGATTCGAAGCAATCGTGAGACGCTACATGGCAGGACTGTGGCAGGTTTGCCAGGTTTAGATCAACAGCGCACCGGCCTTGGGTATTCCAGGGCTTACAGTATGTAAACCTACGCAAGTGCAACTGCATCAACGGCAACGAAGACAAGCCAAGCCAAGCAGTTAGAAACACAGTTGTTTGATGTAGATTCGATCCATCTCCGTGCCCGTGCGCTATGGGAAGCCATCCCTAAACAGCGGTCATTTTGCACAGAATAAAAATATAGATATAGACTTGATTTTTGAAGAAGTGGAGGTTCCTTCGTGCACAAAGCTCACGTGGTATCGCGATGTGGTGGCTCCCATGTTGTACACATATTGTGTGATTGAGCATGCCATCGTCACGATTGAACCCAAGGCATAAAGGCCATTTCAGGCAAGTGCTTAAGGATCCAACCACACACCCGTGACATTTTGTGTGTGAAATGTTCTGTATTTACCCAGGAAGCGATTGGCTCACAGCAATCGCCAAGCACTGATGGCAAAAAATTAAAATCAACATTTTGAATTGATTCATTTGCATTAATTTGAACATTGGTGTTTCTCAATTGATTTGTTTGGATTTGTTGGCCTGGTTGACTGGTTGGCCCGCCATGATGAATGCCATGATGTTTCCGGGAATGGCGCGGCCTCCCGTGACACGACCTGCCAGCCGACCACCTGGGAGAAGTACGTCGAATACTGTTTCTGCCCTCCCCGTTGGACGAATTGATAATGCGGCTGCTGTATTGACTGCACGACCTGAGTGGAGACCACCACAGCAAGAGACCGCCCAGGACGCTGTTTCAAGATTTAAAATGTATTATGCAGCATGAATCAGCTTAGATTATATAGATTTGCATGAAGCTTCATAAAATATGCTGGAAACAGTCTGGACATGTCCTGACAAATCCAAGAATGTGTGCTTTATTCGGCTTCATCACCATGATCACTGGATGCATTTGTGATTTTCTTGTCATGAAGCGCAGCATGTATTTTCCTCCCTTCACTTCTCGATTCGCACAGGACTGGTTTTCGATGGATGCGAAGACACAGCTTCAGCGCTGCAAGATGATTGCTGTGTGTTCTGGATATCTCATGCTTCAATCATTTCAAATGGATCGCACCACATTCCATGTCAAGCCTATTCACCCTGAGGTTGATGCATTTTTGCCAGGCAAAACTAGGCAGCATCTTCAAGCAGGGGGCAACTTGGCTCTCCATTGGGAAATGAAATCGTAGCATTAAGGCACTAAGGTTGGATCTTGTTCTGCATGTGCTTGGTTCAGATGTGTAGATTCCTTGATCGTTCCAAAGTTGGCAGTCTAGGTTTGATTTTTGCTGCTATGATGTTTCAGGATATCGTCTACACCAACAACAAGTTCCCCGCTGGCTGGCAGTCTATTGTTCTCCGGCTGATTTTCTTCTGTTTATAAGTCCGATTGCTTTAGCATTTTCATTGCAAGAGCGGGACATTTGTACATGTTGTATTATTCTGTCCTGTGTGTGCATATATGCAAATAAATATATTTCTGTCCTGGTACCGGATGAAAGTGCTGATTCATGATAATTGAGGTGAAATTGGTCTGCCTCGGAGGGCAAGAATTTGCTGGTGAGTTAAAGGCATCATCACTAGAGGCACGCCTTCCTTCTGATACATTCGAAGCACGGAAAATCTGGAAGAAAACTCCGGGAACAAACAGGGAGCAAGATGCAGCAAGAGTCTGTGTTCGGTTCAGGCAGAACAGGGAGCAGCAGCACAGGCTGTAGATGCCTTCCAGGTGCAGGGGGGTTCAAGTTGCAGAAAGTGCTCTCAATGGAGTGAGTTATTCAAAGAACTGGACCAACTGAAAGACTGGGATGTTTTGTTCCTAAGAGAACTGTCGTCATTAATTGTCCTATTCCAGTTGATCCTAGTTGCATGTGAAAGACCAAACTTGGAAGGCTGAGATCACTTCACTCGGTCTTGACACTGGTGTCAATGAGGTGTGGGCGCAGTTAATTGGAATGTTTGTGTTGTACCTGTGTCATTTGAGAGCAACTGCGAAAAAGCTGATAGGCAACTGCTTCTCGAAAGCGAAAGTTCGGACAAATCGGCGGGCCCAGCGTGAAAAAGCAAAAATTACCACCTGGCATGTCTTGGGCTCAGTTGTTCCTGACCTCGAGTAGTGTGTTATTGCTATAGAGCTGTTTTATTCCGTTATTTTTGGCTGTTAGCCTCCATCATCCTCTGAAGCATTTTGATCACCTGAAATCCTTGTGCTGAGTTTGGGTGAGAATTCTATGGTGCCACCTGAAGCCATAGAGATCGTGCAGACCAGCAAGATGGAACTTAACACGCATTGCTCAAAGATTGTTCGCCGGGTCATGGAGAAGACTGTACCTTGGGCGATGAGTTATTCCAAATTGCTGGCAGCACAGGGTTTGAAGTAAACTCTTTGAAACTATGCAGTCATGCTCCATCATGCTTCGGGTTTCAGTCCTAATCAGGGTAGAAACGTTGCCAGCACCACAAATATCATAGCCACCTCACCCAAAACCGTGATGCCATATGAGCGCTCATATGCGCTGAGGACATCACTTATGAAACAGATGATGTGGAGGGCGGTGGCTTTCAGTCCAAGCTCCGGCCAACAACTTATATAATTCCATTGCAGCGACCCTGTAGCGATGTGGCGTGACATCTCACCACTTGGTTTTTTCCGCTTCCCTGCCTTGAGGTTAAGCTGTTTGCCAGACTCCTGGGGCAGCAAGGTTTTTGTTGGCGAGGCTGGCACCTCCAAGCTACAACACAAGACAATACAAAATATGCGTATCCCCATAATTATCAGTATATGATATAGTATGATCCTGTATCCAATTATGCGTTTTCTTCAGCACTGAGAGGTGAACGCTAAGAAGGGAGATGCTGAGCAAAGTGTGGCCGGTGTTGCATTGGCTGCAATCAAGAAGGACATAGGTTTGATGAGTCGGGAATCTCAGAGCCAGTAGGGTTTGTTTCAGCATGGTTTTAGCGCTTAGTTGAAATGATGAGCTTGTTTTGTATCGCCGCATGTTATCGCATATTATGGCTATGGTTGCCTCTAGGCAAATTTGCAGCACCACCAAAGCAAAAGGTGCGACCGCCAAATATGGGTATGAAAGGCAAAGGCGGTGGCAAAGGCAAGGCCCAGGCGGGGAAGCTGTGCATGCCAAGCAATGCCCTCACTGCTGGAGTGGCACCCATGCACAGTTTGGACGCATATGAGTTTTTGGAAAGAGTTTTCGAAATTGCTGTCAGCATTTCGAGAGACAGTGCAGGCAAGGAACGAGACAACAATAATAATCTCATTGCAGGGTATTCGGTATTTATTATTAATTGATGGTCTTGCAAATGACTTGATCATTTTGCAGGTTCAGGACTGGCAACCACCAGTTGCGGCAGCGGCTTCCTCGAACATGCTGCAGCTGCAGGTGTGGCAGAAAGCACCAAGGAACTTCAAACAGATATCGCAAAATATCGCAAGGACCCCTTTTTCTGGGAATCAAAAGCGGCATTTGTTTCACCCTGATCTTTGATTTGACCTCAGGCCAGCGCTTTTATGACCCCTCAGATGCAGGCAGGACACCAGAAATATTATGGAAGTCATGTTGTCTCCTTGTTGGTTTGCCTGGTGAAGCTCTGAGGTCCTGGGACTTGGAATCCCTACTACTGGCTTTTGGTGATGACGATTAGGGCAGCACATATACTTCGCACTCCATCTTCCATCTTTCCTGAAACAATATGGATACTTATCTAAGTAATATTATTATATATTACTATCTTATACTGTAATACCTATATGATATTATTATGTATGATTATCTTATATTGTAATACTTTTATGATATTATTATACATGATTATCTTATATCGTATGAGGATGGTTTTTGGTGAGTTTGCGATACTATTCAGTAGATAGAATATAGTACTATTTCAATGTTTAGATCCGGCTTCCTGTTGAGTATGCTTCGATTCTATATTCTATCCAATTACTCCAGGATGGTTGTAGAGATGATCGGTTTCATTGATTGTATTGTTTGCACTGTTCTGGGAGTGCGGAGCCCTCTCCTCGCTGGTTGAAGACGCCGTCTCACCAGAACCACAGCGCTGTATCATGCTGGAACAAAGGTGACGAAACATCAAGACAACGGCTACATCATCGAAATGAGATTCACAACTCAGTTAGATATATCGTTATACATATTTTTTACATTAACATCATGGTTCATGAAGGTTGAAACATGTTGAATCATTTGGTGATACTCTAGTGATGCCAGATGACGTCTCTCAAATGATGGTTCACAGCGGTTCGTCAAGTATGACATGCTTTAGTACCATCGACAGTAGGAAACGGGTACGTTGAAAATGGTGATTTGAAAAACTAAATTTACTAAATGGAACCGCTGCAGCTTAAGCTACTTTAGGACGTAGGCCTGATGAATGCTTTGCACAATGTCGTCATGCTAAGTCCATGTCCAAAGACGTGTCGTGTCTCGGCAAGACTAGCAACGCCACAATTTCAAATAACTAAAACCGACTTGAATGAAATTAGTATGCACCCATGGTTTTGCACGCAAAAAGTACACAGGACTACTCAGTATTGGAATGTAGTGGATCTGTGAATGCAAAAAGTGACGATGGCGGTGGCTGATGATTTAGGACCTTAGGAGCAAGCAAAGCAAAGCCAGAAGGCACAAATATACTGTACAATGCACCGAATTAGCCTGGCATGCATCGTGTGTGCTTCATGTCAGTCTGTGGTGGTGCCCAGCATTGGGAACATGTCAGACCAGCCACTTACAAACTCCCACCCAGAGGTTTCTCACTGAGATTGCCATGACTAGAATGTACGGCCTGAGGTGCTTCCTCCTGAAGTTTTACTGGACTTTGAGCGGAATGGGCACACAGTAACACGCGGCCTCATCTCACCTGAGGAGCCATGTCCAGCCAAGACACTCGGGAAAAAGCATTTGCAAAGAGGTGTTCAACAATGTTCAAGAGTTCCCTCATGTTCCAACTTCAATCGCCATGGTCCTGAAAAATAAGTGCCAACGACGTTGCTGTGCAGCGTTTGCAATGTCTTGTTTCAGCCGGAGGACTTTGCATTGGAGGTGCCAGCGCTCCAAAGATATGTCTGGGAGAAGGCAAGGTTGTGCTATAAGGTCAGCCCATGCGAGCATATGCTTTAGAATGCCAGTATGCACTGTCAAAAGTGCTTCACGAATCTTACAGTACCATTTTCAAGCAGGCACAGAGAGGAGATTGCCTAGCGGGATATGTGACTAGATGTCGCTTGATTCTTGAGGTCAGGTTGGAGTTGTTGCTGCGATGTTTGCATTCTGAGGAGTCAGCATCTGCTGCTCATGCAGAAGATGTCATGTCGGCCCAAGGCACCAGACCTATCTTCCGTGGGCAGCTGTTTTTTTTGGCAAAAGGACAGTTGGATGGGAGGTTGCAGTCCAAAGTCCAAAGTTATGAATTGCATTTGAATCTAAACTAACCCTAACTGTGTGTTTTTCACTGGAACTGAGCATTAAAATTCATCAGACTGTCCCATCTCATCTTGCCATGACATGAAACAAAAACTTTGAGCTGCTCACCTTTTCAGGCATGACTGGACTTCAACCTCCTTTTCTACAAACCTTCAACCCACACAGGTGTGGTTTGGGAAACCCAACCTGCTTGCTCCCTCCAATCCCCACTCTCCCAAGTCGATGCTAACATTTGCTCGCAGGAAATGCCCAAGTGCCTGGCGGTTGGCTCTGGCCTTCCTGTCCGCTGCATGTGCACTACTGGGTGCTGAACGCTTGTGAGAAGCCGAGGAGGAAAGAAAAAAACAAGAGATTCGGTTTGCGAAGGTCTGATAGAAACTTTTATTTTAACCCAACTGCGACTAAGGCGTTTATATCAGACGTCACTCTTTTGGAAACGATCTGGTTCTGAGCTGAAATGCAAGATGAATCAACCATGAATCGAAATGACATAAGATGGCTACCAGAAGTGCGTGCGAAGATACATAGATCAATTTCGAAGCGCATTGGCAATTCTATCAGGTCATGACTCAACAGCCTGGCATCAGGACCTGGACTTCGTTCGACTTGAGGTGCCTTAGACTCATATTTTGGGGCTTGCAGCCCTTGCAGGACCTCATGACCGCTCCAATCGCCACGAACGACTTCATAACCGCCTGGATGCCTTTGCATCCTGTAGGAGCTGTAGCTTCTCATTGTGCACCTTTTGCAAATTTGGAGGTTTAGCATTTTTTGATATTTTTTGGCATGACAATTTGTATTGCATTCGAATCACTTGATATGACTTGATACATCTTGATTGGCTTGAGCAGGGGGACGTTGATGATAGAGTGTGTCCAGGATCTATCGAGGAGAGCCCTTTGGTCTTCCAGCCATGCACCCACAAGGATTTGGCTGCCAAGGTAGGGGTATGAGAACTCCGGCTGCACCATGCTGCACCACCACTCGAAACAGCATCGTGGAAATTTGCCTAAAGTTTTTGCGCTCCAGGCAAGCTTCAAGTGAAATGTCACATGACATAGCACGTCGCAAGCATATCTCTCGATACACTGTCATTTAAGATTACTGGTATACGCATATGTAGCTTTGGAGGAATTTAGGCGCGGGCCTTTGCATCTTAAATGGTGTTTTGAAGAGTTCCGTTGAACAATTTTGAAAACTGGCACTCTTGGAGGTCCATAGTGACAACTTGCAGGACCAGCCCGGGACGTTTGGAGGTCGCCCAGTTTGAGGGCAGTAGATTCAGCAGATATTTTCTAATGGCAAGCAAGGTACAGGCATGCAACAGCTATGGACTATCTGACCAAGTAACTGAGGCACTTTTGTTTGCTTTCTGAACCTAGTGTACATATTTTCTCTGCAAAAAATGGATTGCGATAGCTCCTTGCATGTGTGGCCAGAAGCCATATCTAATGTGCAAGCAATACCAACGAAAAAAAGATAAGATGAGTCTGGATGAGAGGTGAAAATCCACATCAGAGCCTGCAGGAATTGGGCATTGATCCTTTGAATTGCCCTGGGCCTGGCCCAGACTGGGATCATCATGCACCTCTACAGGACGGAGATTTCGGTTTTGGAGACGAACTGCGGGTCTTATCGAGACCCACCATATCACACTATCCTTGCCATTTTGCAACAATTTCGGGCTACTATACAACTAGTTGCACTAGATTGCAGTAATGTCTATTTCTGTGCGGTTTCTTCAGTTTGGAACCTGGTTGCCTAGTTCCTGAATGCCATTGCAGATCGTCTAGGCCACGGCACGAAGTAATCTTAAGAACCATCTGTCGTGTCAGGAGGGCGATGTGACATGACACCATGGATGGATCCAACATGGCGCTCCACCACTCATGAAAGGTCGGCAGTTTTTGTTGAGCCAACAACCGCAGTTCCTACATATTCCAAATAGCTACGCTTTAGCTCTATGCTTCAATCAGGGGCAGGTCAACCACCGGCCCCCGCAATTAGGGTTTGATATTTTGTGCCTTGATGTCATTGTGTTACTGCAGCTTCAGCTTAATGGTGTTGAAAGCCAAATGATCCAGTCGAGCATCATTCCCCTTGCAGCTCTAGTTATGGAGCTATAGCCACCAATTGGCAGTTGTGTGAGTTTCTTCTCCCATTGGAATTGGTTGTGCTGGTCCGGCCCAACTCCAGCAGGTGAGAGCCGTTTGGCATTCACTGTTTCCTACTTTGTGGACGGCGCTTTGGTGGTCCCACCCTTGGAGATGGAGGCCTGAAGCGTTGAGCAGGCAAATGCAGACAAGCAAGGATTGAAGGGCAGAGGCGTTTTCGATGAAACACGGCAACAATAGGTAGAGAGGAACCCGTTTCCAAACCGTAGGATGCCCCATCAAAGAATATGATAGAGTCGAGTCATGAGTAATCACAGGTAATCATGAGTAATCACACTTTCCAGTTGCTCCTAGTTCTTCCCGTTGTTCCAATCCTCCGTGTTTGCAGGATGCGCCATCTTTTTCTGATTGGCTTCAAGACCTTCGTCCAGGGGACATGGCGGAACATGAGAAGCTCCCATTGCTGGGCCCTGAAGCTGAGCCATCCCGGAAAAGATGAGAACCACTGCGTCGGCAGTTGGTGTTGCAAACTTCCTGGACACCCTGAGTGAGGCCAGAGATCTGACAAAACATAGGGAAACAAAGAAACTTGATCATCACTGATGCAGATTCTGATGATCACCTTACATTGACGTAAGAAATCATATATGTTTTTAATGTTTTTTACGATACAATGACGACAATGACATATTTATTTGTACAATGAATATAAATGAAATGTTTTTTTTTGTTTCTTAGGAGGACCTCATTGGCCAGGACTTTGGATTTTGGGACCCTACATAAGATAAGAATACTGGGCACGCCAAACCGGGTCAGAGGATTTTCCTGTCCCCAACCAAGGCCAGAGATGGTGGGCCATAAAGACTCCAAAGATTGATTTGACGAATCGGTTGATTTCGAAAATTCCAAATTGCAGTATCCTATTATTTGCTCTGTCGTCGCGGGGACAGGTAGTCCTGCACCACTGTCGCCGCACGGAGGTGCAGGATTCTCGCACTTGAAAACAGTGCTTGATCACTTTGACTTGGTGAATTGGGACTTGAGGGGTTTTGCCTTCCCTCACGAACAAGAACTTTGGGACATTCGCAAAATCCACGAATTGGCAGGTACCTTCAGAACCGTCGTGGGTGGTAGGCTGGATCCTCACTTCGAGCTGCTGACTAAAGCATTCCCATGCTCGCGAAACATCTTGAAGTTGGAAGGCTCAGGGCAGTTTCATGTGAACCAAGGCCCGTGGTGCAGTTGTCTCGGTCCCCTTCACCTGTCATAGGCCCAGCTGTAGTTTCTATATCTGGTCACAGAGAGAAGCACAGTGTCCGCGAAATGGAAACGCTGTGAAATGTTTGATGGTGAGTTTGATACAGTCCGTAGCAGTGTCATGAATTTAGTTTGTTTCCAGATGGCCTGGGTGGGACCACGACCACGACCTTTGAATTGAATTCTGCAGTGTATCGGCTTTGTATTTCTGAGTGGCAGCAACGCAAGCAAACAGTTCCACACCACCGTACACTGACACTGCATACTAATATACAACAAATTAAGCGGATTTTTTCCTTTCAATTCCTTTCAGATTCGCCAATCGCGACGATATCAACAGAAAGTGTTTCGTTTGTGCCAGCTTCCGTGCGCACATTGCATTCATATTGTGCGCAAAGGTGCGCAGTCACTTCGTCACTAGACCTCAGCCAATCCAAATGGTACCACGACGTGCATGGTATCACGACTTGCGTAGTTCGGGAGGTCCGAAGCCATGGCTAGGATGCGGTCACCCGAAATTACTTACATTAATCGACTGCAGCCAACAAGTTTGGAGTGGAACCTTTTTCCAAAGGCAAGGCAAAAACATTGAAAGTTCGCATGTCTTGTGACGTCCTTTCATAAAAATGCTGCTAGCATCTCATTTTCACGCACCGTCACCAAGCAAACAAGATCGAAACAAGCATATCTAGTTGCCAGCAGCGGGCCGTCACGTTGTCCATGACTATATTTCTATACTGGAGAAATATCTGGAAGCAAAGTAATTCATCTTTTTTGATCATGAATTTTTCGGTTGTGGGTTTCGGCTGTATTGATGTTGTTGCGCATGCTGACCTTGCAAAAAAAAGCAAAGAAATGAAACATGTTAAGTATATTTAAGGTATACCTTGTGTTATGTGTTGTATGTGTTGTGACATGTGTCTAAGATGTGGTGTCTATATGGATCTCTGCCCTCAGGTGTCTACGCCGGTCGAGGTGACCGATGCAGCTCCCTCGGAGGCACCTTTGTGGCTCCAAGGTGCCAAGATCATTTCGACGCCAGGGAACTCCTCTTCGTCGTCCAAATGCTTTCCAGCGCCACCTGAAAGGATAGATGAAAGCCATGAAAGCCATGCATCTCGACCTGAAAAGAAAACAAACATCGAAGAAAAAACAGAAAAAGCGACAGAAATGAAAGGAAGCCAAGAAAAAACAAAGACACCAACACACACCAAGACCAACAGTCCAGCTCCAGCTCCAGATCCAGACTTACACCAACAGTCTCGCAGCCATCCAAAAGGTGTCCACGGGAGGGCTGCTTCCTCACAGCCTTCCAACACTGAGACTGCAGCGGATCAAGTAGAAACGGAAGATGAACTTAAGAGGAAGAACATTCTGGTGAACGAAGTGGAGAGAATTTTTGCCATCAAAGAACGAAAGCACAAATTTGATTGGATTTCAATTCTTGGCCTTGAATCTGGCTTCAAAGAGAGAGATATGGATCGCAGGAAGCGTGCTTTGCTCTTGATCTTGCACCCTGACAAGAGTGCCAAGTTCGCAAAGCATGCTGGCGGGGAGGAGCGTCTCAAGACCGCATATGACTTCGTTGATGTGGCATATTCAGATGCAAAGAAATGGTTGGACCAGAAGAACAATGGGTATCTCCCTCCATGGGAAAGGGATCCATTTTCTCAAGCTGCTGCACAACCCTGGCAGCCTCCGACTCGTGCCCGCCCTGCGGCATGGACCCATGGTGCCTATGGTGCTAGTGTTTCGCCGCATCCACCGACCACACCCACGACAACGCCAACAACACCAACAACACCCAGAGCAACGACACCAACTCTGAGGAAGGCGGCACCTCCACCACCTCCGGAGAACTTCAACAAAGCCAACAAAATGCCATTCTGAGGTGAGGTCTCGGCCAATGCGGGCGTTGCCTGGGAAGAGATAGCACCTCCGACGGACAGCCCTGACAGCTGCTTGGGAGACTCGGCAAACTAAGGGGATTTTGACAATTTGAAGGTGATTTTCACATTTTTCTTGAAGCAACAATACGTTTTGGATTTAGGATTTTGGAGTTTGGATCAGTTTAGTCTTCGTTCTTGTTGTGACGGCGCCATGTGTGATGCTGGTGCTGAGGCAGCCATGAGGTGAGGATTTTAAGCCCGCAAAAGCATTGGGCTGTGCGCAATCTGTTCCCTGGGCCTCCAAAGGCCTAGTGAGCTGATATTTTGATTCCAAAACATGTCCAAAAGCATGTTGAGAGCCACAAATCAAAGAATCTGAGAGTTGCGCTTTGGTGGTCCCACCCATGGAGATAGAGGCCTGAAGCGTTGAGCAGACAAATGCAGACAAGCAAGGATTGAAGGGCAGAGGTTTTTTCGATGAAACACAGCAACAACAATTAGATAGAGTATAGAGGAATCCGTTCACAAACAGTAGGATGCCCCATCAAAGAATGTGATAGAGTCGAGTCACGAGTAATCACAAGTAATCATGAGTAATCACACTTTCAGAATCTGTGTTTGCAGCATGCGCCATCTTTTCTGATTGGCTTCAAGACCTGCGTCCAGGGGACATGGCAGAACAATCCCGGAAAAGATGAGAACCGCTGTGAGCAGTTGAACTCAGTTGGTCTTAAGTAGATTTGTTTTCAAGATGTTGAGGTTGCATTACGTTGATGTAAAAGAATATACATTGTTTACATGTTTTTTACGATGCAATGACGACAATGACATTAGTGAATATAAATGAAATGTATATAATACATACATTACATTGAACATCGCAAGACTGTTGCATCCGCCCCAATGGACATGCAGATTTGAGCAAAGATTGCTATGGCTTTTGGCTCAAGGCTTTTGCCCCCAGCTGTTTCAACCCCTGAAGCTCGTAGGGCGCCAGAGCCTGTGTTTTCTTTTCTGCACCTCGCCTTGAGCATGTAAGGTTTGTTTAAGGATTTTAATAGGATTTTATACGTGAACGGAAGACTGTTTTCTTGGATTCAAGCATGTGATGCGAATGTTGAGTTGCATACTCTGCATTCATTGCTTTTTGGTGCTACCCTGTGCGATTTGATGTGAAGGAAAGCGAACTTAGAATTCAACGTTGCACCCAGTGGCCGCTTTTTTGAGTGTAGCACTCAGTCAAAAGCAGAAGTGGAACTCAACTGTCGGCAGTTGCTTGTATCTCTTCACATATCATATTCCTGTGCCACACATTCTCAAACCTGAAATGTTGCACAGGCGGCTGGGAGGGCACTCGATTTGACACAGCTTGGCTTTCATGTTAAATCCTGCCTTATCAATTCTTTCTACTTTTGTTATGCATCTTGTTACGCTACCTTTGGTTCTGGGGAAGGCGCACAAGAGGCTATATTCAATTCCATTTGATTCGATATGTTCTGTCATCCTTTGGCATCTCACTTATCGCGTACCAGCACTTTTAACTTCCAGCAATTGGCTTCTGTGAGGTGACGAAATCATTTTTACCGGGCCCATCCTGGCCCTTTGGGGCCCTTGGCTATGTCTGATGGCTGTGTCACAGTGGGGCACTGCATTGAAGGCCTTCCGATTTCGCAATTGGCCCCTTGGCTGCAATGGCAATGGCAGCTGATAATGCCGCTGAAGCTCTAGAAAGATGGAAAGGATGATGGTGACAGGTGTTGATGATGCTGGTCATGCAGGTGAAGTTTGATCCTTGACATTGACCAATGGCTACCATTGATCACTAGTATCATGACGTCAAAACACCTTCTGCATCTTGTCCTTGGTTTTTGAGGTGTGGGAGCTTCTCCTTTGCGCCTTTATGGCATGCTTTTGGCTGGGTGCGATGAATGAGACACCTAGCAGAATTGGTAATATCAATTCACTTCAGGCATGAATTTTTAGAGGCTTTCGTGTCACTCAAATCCCCTCCCTCACTTTCCCCCCGGCTAGGTTTAAGCATCGAACTCCAGTAGCACTGCATTCTAAGACCACTCCAGTGGTGCATTTGGCTAGGGCGAAGCTTCCTCCTTTGTCTCACTTGATTCCTGCCCCCAACGTCCCAGCCGGAAATGTGCTTGTGCCCTTTGCTCCTAAGGCCAACTCCATTTGCAATGGGACTTATTTCAACGGCCCTTTGGATGCACTAGGAAGAGCTGACACCTACTCACGCTATGTGAGCAACCTGTCAGATACTGGGAGGTGTGGCTGGAGCCCTTTAGCATGTTCGAATGGTTATATGATGTTACACGGAGAATTGATGCTAATGACTAATGACTAATCACATGATTTTTCATGATGTTTCCATATTTTTCCTCTAAAAACCACATTACGTTTCACCCATGCCACGGCATTTGTTTCGGCATGACAAGATGCCGATGCTGGGAACTCTCAGGATTGGTCCCTGAGCGAGCTGCGGGTCGAAGCCGTTCTAGCTGTACTGAGTATTGGCAATGCGATCTCTTTGGTGCTCTTTGGGTGGTTAGCAGATGCCTGGGTGCAGACATGTGCGAGCTACCCCTTTCCTTTTGAGTTGAAGGGCATATTGTCAGAGAAGATACCAGTCATAGAATTATATCTCATGCCCGTCCTCCCTATCCAAGCTTCGCATCTAAGGACAGATATGGCAGAGCATTGGTGATGAGAAGCCTTCTCCTTCTCACTATTGCAGCTGGTCTTTTCGTGCAAGGCTCCAGGAAGCTTTGATTGCACCTGTGCACCATGCTCCACAGCGGTGCCATCACATCTCTAAGATCAAACAACATTAAGAAATCAAGCCTTGCGTTATCCATCATTGATCTCAGATGATCTTGATGTATTTGATAATTGTGAGGGCACTTTGCCACAAGCTGCCTTAGGAGTTTGGAGCTAACTCTTTGGGCTCGCTTCCTGATAGGCCGGGTCCTGAAAGTATGTCGATCTCCCAACGGAATGTGACATGACCATCACATGACCCACATGTGTTAAAGCTTCTATAGTAGCTTCTATATACAGGTACTTGATATATTAAGATACGATAAGATATGCATGTTCATTCCATTTCAACATTTCAGGCCTTTGCTCTGGTGGCATCATGGCGGTGCTCTTGACACTTGTGGCAGAGCTGCTACCGGCACAAGGTCGTGGATTCTATCTCACTGTGTGGTCCTGTGGCAGGCCTGCTTGCCAATCATGTCTTTTTGCAACTAAGGCCGTGCATCATATGTGCTATTGGTCTCGCTCTTTAGGTGTACACACACACACACTGATATACCTACATATACAGATACATATGCACGTTTGTAGTTTACAAATGTATTGAAATAGAAACAGGTATATAGTGTGACCTTCCTGCAGCATATAGATAGGATATTTCACAGTTTCAAGGTTGAGACGAGATTCAGTTTCCCTGTGGATCACTGTAATTCCAGATGCATTCTAGTGCATGGTCCTGCATGGTGGCCTTAGATTCACATAGATGTGCCACCTCAGAAGATGCCGAGCGCCATCATCATCATCATCATCATCATCATCATCATCATCATCATCATCATCATCATCTTCATCTTCATCTTCATCTTCATTTTCATCTTCATCTTCATCTTCATCTTCATTATCATCGTCATCATCCTCATCCTCATCGTCATCGTCCTCATCGTCCTCGTCGTCATCATCATTTTGACGTTGCAAGTGCAGGACCCATGGCTACTTAAATCGTTTAGCACGTCAGGGGACGGAGGTTCCAGCAGAATCAGCATTCAGACAACGATGCAGCGATTGCACCATTATTTTCTCAACATCAAAGCTGGCACTATACATATGCCATCCTCACCCGCGTTTTGGCTGTGTAGCCAGGCCTATTGGTGCACTTTTTGCAGTCATTGTCAGCTGCTTGCTACCTCAGATGCAGTGGACAAGTCCCTTTTTCGCAGTGTCCAATACCTTTTTCGCAGTGTCAGGTGTTAGAAATGTTGGAGACATTGACAGTAGGGTCGCTGTTGATGCCGTCACCTGATGGCATCCTGATGGCAAAATTTCATGGGGCTGAGGTTTCATCTTCTTGTTGATGTTGCCACCTATGGTCTTGTACATACTGTGTCGCTTGGACGTGATTCCCGAATCACCACGATTCCTCTATTTGGCCGGCAAGAGGGAAGAAGGCTACTACACACTTTTAGATATGTATGACAAGGCGGGGTCAGGGAGCAACCTGCGGCAACCTGTCATCCCAACCTGCGGCAACCTGTGATCCTAGCATCCGCTGCAGGAAGCGCTATGCCTACCATGGGCGCCAGAGTCCATCTCGCTCACTAGTTCACCAGATCCAAAAGAAGTGAAAGCGATCGGTTTGGAAACACTTCGCTACTCCGATGCTACAAGCACTGTGCCCTTGTTGCAACTCAAAAAGTTTTTCGAATCAAGCAGAAGGTCTAAAATCACTTCCGTGTTGCCTTGCTACATTCTTGTCAGGTGTTGTGTGTGATGCATGGAGGTGTTTCGATGTATTTGCTAGCTGTGATCAGTAGCAGAATCATGGAATCCATTGACATGGATACATATTGAGGCGGAACATGCCCCCATGATCCCCAATGTGTTTCGAGCTTACCAGCTACAAATACATTGACTCGTTGCAAAGCCCTTGAGGCTTTCCTGTGCCTCATAGTTTTCTTCATCAACTGTGCATCTCAATGCATGCGAGTCTGGATGCCCAGAACGCAAATGTAATTGCATGACAACGCCGGCAAACTGATAAGGGCTGCTGTCATCCTTTTGTGGTAAGCATAGCCGGCACTATAGCGGAAAGTCGGGAAACATTCACGTTGAATTCTCTGGAAGGCCTGGATGCCTATGACGGCGCTGACCACTGCCTCTCAACAGAATCCACTGGTGTTGATTACTTTCCCCTTCAGCCAGGCAGGAACACGACAGGAAACTGTGTCAACTAGAATCGCAAAGAGATATGAAAAGAAGCTAAGATGTGCAAAGTAAAAACATCAATGGTACTTGGATATGAGCCTCAGAAGGTTCCAGATAAGTTGCGTCACTAAAAGTCGATTGAGGGTGCAGGTGGAGAAAAAAAGATTGGATTACTTGCAAGATCAATCCAAAATTAGCGGGTTGATGATCAGTTGATTGAAACTTTCTTCGAGCCGGTGGATTGGTTTGCAGGCGCATCTTGGAGGAGGTCCAGGACTTTCCTTGCTGCAGAGTCCGCCAGACCATCATCTAGTCATGGTGGTGGCGCAGGGCTACATGTTCCCTGGCCCTGGGGCCAATGTCATTCCTGCTATCGTTCCACCACAAAGTTTATTCATTTAGACACAGCACGTATTTTGAAAACTGACATTTTGAAGCACTGAGAGAAGAAACAATCGCTATACATTACAAGTAGTTCCC
>DF244641.1:0-24782 GCA_000507305.1 Breviolum minutum Mf 1.05b.01 | reverse complement strand
CTTGAGCCAAAGCGCTTGAGCCAAAGCGCAACACGTACCGAAAGTTAAGACTCGACCCTGGAGGGAGGAAGGAACTAACTACGCCTACGTGTGCAAAACAATACTACAACTATATACAACGCTTCTGTATATAGAGGGTGTGAAAAGTGGCTACTGCTACATGTAAGCTAATGTACAATATTACTATACATATGACTGGCTACGGGGTACGTATATTGTTGACTGAAGATCCTGCAAACCCACCAGTGTTTGTTCCTGCATGGTGAAACAAAGAGAGCTCTGATTTCTGACCCTTTTTCTTGGCGTGAGAAGCCAAGCAGGGACCAAATGTGCAGGTGTGATTTCAAATGATATGAATTGAAAATCAATGGAAATGCTGCAGTGTTGCTGTATTTTGCAAATTGCTACACTTGACTCGACTAAGAGGCTTGTGAACTATACTCCCGCAAAAAACACGCTGAGTCATAGTGCTAATTTCTTCACACAGAAAAAGGACGCAACTGGCAACTATGAATCATCCCATCTATCGAAAGGATGTGATCAAATTTCACCAACCCTGGATTTTCTCAAAGGATCTTTCATCAATGCTTCCTATTCACGAGCCGTTGAGCCGAATCTATAAAACGAGAACCCTTCGCTACGCATTCGGGAAATTTCGCGCCTCACTCGGTACCTCCAACCCATGCCTGCCGCGAGGCTGGAATATTCCAAGCACCACCAAAGCACGAATTACAACAGAAAAAAAGTGCCCTACCCCGCAGAACAAAATAGACAATTGACTATATATAGGTTATAAGTTCAACCCGTTTTTGAAATAATATGAAGTCAACACAAAAAATGATTTCATCTTCAAATAACAAATAATTTTGATCCTTTCGTAGCAGTGTATTTGTTTAAAGGCTGATTCTCTATCGTCCTATCTCTCCGAAAAGTTTTTTTTCTGTAGGACGGGCATAGGATTCGGCCGTTTTCATCCCAAAATCACAGGCCCCTACAAGGTGGGCCCCTACCATGTATAAATGGACAATTACTGTATAACCCCTATAAATGGCCAAAAAAAATGGGTAACTGGGGTTATTTCACCCTACTTATTCCGGAGTTATTTCACCACAGTTATGACTGAAAAGGAGGGTTTTCAGAATTTCACCAAGCTAAGTTTCCCTTGAAAAGAAGAGGGGACTGTGATTAGTTCAAAAAAGGTATCTCATTAATTTATGTCAAATTCAAAAGAGCATTTTTAATGCCACTTTGAAAGGACTCACTTGAATTATTCATCACTTTTTGGAGGACATCTTTCATTCACTCAGAAAATATCCCGAAGCATCCATCTATTTCAACTTCACCACAGAAAAATGCCGACAACAACGGCTTAGCAACCAGTATGTAAAGGAACTTCGATTTTTTTTTGTAGAGTCGCTTTATCTTAGCTGCACATAGACAGGGTGATAGGGTTACCCAACCATTTCCCATATGAAGGGATGTAACCCTATAACCCTGTCTATGCGCAGCTAAGTTATTTTCAGGGTTTCAATGTCTCTAATTTGCAGGTGTTTTTTTTAAATCAATCTGTTTCCCAACGTCATCATGATTCATCCCAACTGCTGAAGCCCATTTCTTGGGAGTCATTTTTTCCCCTTACAAAAATCCCAGGGCAAAACTGCGAACGGTCCAAAAGGCCCTGAAGGCCGTTGAGCACTTTTAGGAAGGGACGATGTTTTCCCAAAGATTTGCGTTAAAAATTGTGATTTTCCCAGCTTGCCATGTTAGTTTTCTGGAGGTACAACCCCCTAGGGTAAAAGGAGATAGTACAGCTACCGCGTATTGGTTTATATAAGCACGGTTAATTAACCTACCTTTTGGGGACGGTTAGCCATGTAATTGTCCATGAGGTATATACCCTAAAACATTCCAAGTTTTTTTTTAAATTCATGTATTCTATTGGAAGCGGGCATGAGCGGGGACATGGGAGGAGCGGGGCAGGGGGATGATTGGGGCCCAGGCGCGCGTAGCTGAGCTATACACATTTGGGGGATGCGTGTCTGGCTAGCTAAAAGTCGAAAAGAAAAGGAAAAACTGGAGCACTTTGGAACTAGCAACCAATATGGGAAAAGCAGCCGAGTGAGTCACCGTCACAGAAGAGTGGGCGAATGAAAGCTTCATTGAAACGATGCCCGCTGTGGCTCGTATGTAAACATGTAAAAATGAAAATTCGTACGGATGTAGGAGCTGGATAGAAATAGACGAGGAAGCTTATATGACACTGCGAGCTTCTTTTCTTGCATCGATAACATCACAAGGTATGCTTTATTGAGCGCTGTCTTCAAAAGTGGCAAGTAACTGTTTTGAATGCGTACAAAGAAAATTGCCTCGCCCTCTTCGAGTCGACACACTCTAGAAAAGTTTGAAATGGAGCAGCTGGAGCAGGAGGTGATGTGAAGTGAATGCCACTTACCGTTGCCGGAGCCGTACAGTCGGTGGGATAATATAGATCCTTTCTTCTGGCCCGACAGGGAAGCTTGCCTTTGTGTGCATAGATCCTGTCTTCCGGCGCCGGGAAGAAGCTTGGTTGAGATATTGATTGTCGCTTCCGGCGCCGGACAGAATTAAGGCTATTGCCTTCCGGCGCCGGAAAGAATTAAGGCTATTGCCTTTCCGGCGCCGGCAGGTACAAAGATCCTGTTTTCCGGCGCCGGAAAGAACCTCGACTGCTGGTTTCCGGCGCCGGAATAACATATGCTTATAACATCTAAACCCCTAAGCGGGTCTTCGGGTGGAATTTGGCAGAACTTACGGAAGCGGGGCAATGGGAGGAAATTGTGGAAGCTGTGCAGTGGTAGTAGAGCTTCAAATGAGCATCAGAACTGCCGCTAAGCGTGGCTAGAAGGGGAAAAGTTGGAGCTGGTCCCGCACTGGTCATTCTAAAGCGGGTTTTGAGGAACAAAAAAACAAAGCGTGGTAGGAGGTTGTGTTTTGCAACGTTTTAATTTGCAACGTTTTAATTTGAGAGAGAGAGAGAGNGAGAGAAAGAGAGAGAGAGAGAGAGAAAACAAAATCACGCCTTTTTGATGGAGAGAAAGCCAGGGTACAAAAACACCAAAGAGGAAACATGGCTGGGCAGCAGCTAATGGCTGAAAGCTCAACCACGCAGCAGAACCAGAGAGAAAACAGCAACAAACAGAAAACATCACAGAAAAGCAACACCATGCCAAAAAGCACCAGCAAGAAATCACGAGGATTCGCAAAAGCGCCTGAGATAGACCACCGCCAGACAAAAGACGTTGCATAGGGAAACACCAACACACAGAAAAACCCGTGACAAACAGAGCCACAGAAAGCACGAGAGGACAAACACCTGACTACGGCCTGCCCGCAGCCTTCTGCAGCAACATCTCATCAGCACCCTTCCGTAGCAGCTTTCCCCAGATAACTTTCTCAGCAAATTTACCGCCGCCTTCCTCAGCACAACTTCCCTTATAGCTTTTCTCGTCGCAGCTTTCCTTCGAACAGCAAATTCCTCTTCAGCAGCCGTTCTTCACGGCATTCATCTATATCCTCAGTCAGCAGCCATTTTATCGCCTTCCTCCTTCAGCAGGCTTCGCTCAAAGCTTACCTCGGCCATCTTCTTCATCGGCACCTCCTTACACAGAATCGTCACCGTCTTTCCAAAACGTGGTTCGCGGCGCAATATTGCTTATGAAAGCAATGTTCATGGAGCATGTAAGTGCTTTGACCTGCTGCACGGTCGTCGCCCCATTTCGAAAACCCTTTGCGGCACTCAGGAAAGAACCCTTCGCAGCGCTTGGTCAATAATCTTGTACTTTAGCTTTTACCTGCCCGTTGAAGCACATCTGTCACTCTGAAAATTTCCAACCAAGTTTGATCCCGCAAGAGCGCACCTTGCTCTGGGATTCTCCGTTAGCACCGTGAGCACCAGGAGGCGGTACATATGTCAAGGAAAAAGGGGTATAAAGGAATGTCTTTTTAACATTAATCTTTGAGTATTATCATATCATACTCGGTTCATTACGGGAGGTCCAAAACTACCACCTATATTCCTGCTCCGTCAGTAGCCCTGCTCCTTTGACCCTCTGATTCTAGTTGGTGGTTGAACCAACCCATTTGAAAAATATGCTCCTGTCAAATTGGATTCATCTTCCCCAGGGATCCGGGATGAAAATCACAAAAAATAATTTGAGTTGCCACCACCTAGTTTCTTGTGTGTTAAGCTTTCCCTTATTAGAAAACCACCAGACAACCAATCCACCACCACAAGGACCTGCATAGGATTGATGCCACAAACCACACGCCTGTGCTGTGGGAATCTCCGTGAGGGGGAAACACGGCCTTCTTGGGGGGCGGGCGGTGGATACTATTGAAATATATGCCATTGACTGGTTGGTGGTTGAACCAACCCAGGTTGAAAATTATTGGTCAAAATGGGAATCTTCCCCAAGTAGGGATGAACATGAAAAATATTTGAGTTGCCACCACCTAGTTAACAATTCGAGATGCTTTTGAGATTGAAGATTTGATCTGTTTTTGGTATTGTAGATTTTAGATTTTTGGATGATCAAATCATATCGCGTCATCAATATGGATACAATGTGCTGAATCCCAATAGCAACGAAGTCGAACGCTTCTCAAGTTGAGAATGTCATAGAAGCAACGTGTTTCACAAACTGACTGCAACTTGCGGAAACAACAACTAATGCTTATATTGTTGTTTTGGGTTGGTGATGGTTGGTGGTTTGGATTCCTAGAATCCCTTTATGAAAAAGATTGTTACAGTACTTGGGGGCATCCCGATTCGAATCTCAAACCACCGGGCATCAAACCAACAATTAACCATTATACCACCTGGAAAGCAGATGGCTCAACTCCCATGTATTGGTTTATCATCTCTCCTTACAAATCGCCACCCTTTGGGGATTGCGCCATCTACTTTCCAGCTGGTATAGGTGAAAATAAAAAAGCACATTGACGCGAACGTGCCTCAACACATCCCTTTCCAACATGAAGAGTGGAGAGATCTCAACCTGGGCGGCCGAAGTCGTCCCCCAAAAAAATGTTGGACGACGGAGGTTTGCTGGAACTTTTTTAGCCATGAAGCTCTAAAAAGCAAAGGTGTTGTTGTTTTTTTTCCGACCCCAATGGTTTTTCTGGGGAATTCCGGAAAAGTCTTGACATTGATAAATGTAAGAAATCAAATTGAATGTGTATAAATATAATATATATATATATATATTGAGGTTGGATAATTTCTATTTCACCAATTGAAAAAATGCCAGACCAATTTGGAAGACAACTAGTACAATCTCACCATCTCCAAAATTGCCGGTGGTAACTACAATTTCATTCATACCATTTCAATGCCATTTAAATCTATCTGAGCATTGAACAAAAACCTGGCTAGATCCCATTTACTTTGGGGGTAGATCCCATTTTCAGAAAGAAAAACTACACCCCCGAAGTTTAACAGTTCGCCCCTGAAGAGCTACCGGGACCCCGGTAAACTTTTCAGGGGCGAACTGTTAAACTTGAGGCTATGTGTCTTATTTTGCTATTTTACGAGTGCCTTCCTTGTATCCACCGTAGGGCTTCCAAGCATTTCGAATATGTCTCGCCAAGGTCGGAAAGACCTGACATGGAACGTTTTCAGCCCATTCAAATCACGTCATTCGTACCGTTGCTTGGTGGATCCTTTTTGGGAAAAATCATGCATTCCTTCCCCCTAAAACTCTTAATAATAGCAAATAACCAAAGATTCCAGGAATGAAAGTTAAGATGATCATTTGTTTACATGGTTTTTGGGGGAAAGGTGATAAAAGTCCCTAAACAAAGGAAAGCATTAGCCTTGAAAGTAGGCCAGCTCCCTCCCCCCAAAAGGGAAGCCGGATCATCTCCCAACAAAACCATTGCTTTCAGGGGCAATTGGCGTTTGCTGTTGGTTTTGGGGAGTGTCAAATTGGTTTGGGGTTTTGTAAGATCATGCTCCAAAATGATCAGTTCTACTAAACCTTCGGGATGTAGTCATGCACCCAATAATACATTCACAAGTACCATATACAGTCACAAGAGCACATGCTTACCCACAAACATGCCCAACTACATGAATAGAATGAATATACCATCTTTTAAAATCTGGGTTGCTCTACTTTCCAGGGACGTGGCCCACTCTCTCGTCTCGTGAATGATTTTTCCCCCACATTTGAAGAATATATGCGCAGTTCAAAATAAGTGTGTCTTCCCCAATTTTCCGTTGGTTGAATAAAAATCATTGAGACCACCACCCACAGAACTTCTATGTATTTGGGGCTAATCATCATTGCCAGTGGTTTTAGGTTTGTCATCTAGACATGAGGGAAACCATCATCATGATTTACCAGTGGGGGTTGGTTCATATTCATCCATTTGAAGAACAAGTCTTGGTGAATGGATTTGTTTGCTCGGTTAGGACCCAAACGGTGGCCCATAGGATGGCCAACCCCCCAAAAAAAACGTTCGGAGTTCGGACGTTTAGTATTTGGGATTTGTTCAGACACATATCTTCCCTGCCAACTAAAAGCATGATGATTCTACCCTACCATTCGACCCCCTGAACTGCTACCTTGTCAACTGTAAAAACACCTCATTTGAACATAGCTGGCTGGAGAAACCAGGAAAATGAAGTTGAGATACTGTTGATGGAAGAAATCCTGCACCAGCTAATATGGGAAATATCCCCTTATTTACAGTGTTTTATACATCCCAGGTGGTGCAGGATTTCAGCCATCAACAGTACCATCACATTGGAATCCTCGTTGATTTTTCATGAGCCGATTCTCATTGAAGTTGTGCAGGTTGTCATTTCTTGTACCCACGGAAATACGTGTAGGACACCTTCAATTTCATCCTTACATTTTTGTTGACGTTTTGGTGGCTGTGTTGTTCATGTACAACAACCCCCCCCAAAAAAAAAACATGACAATGGAAAATCCACCAGTTGAATATTGTATTTCCTATTGAACATGAGGATTTTCCAATGTCATGTTTAGTCTTCAGGAGTGTATCATTTCTGGACATCCAAAGGGGGTGCTTTCTGAATCCAGTTGCCGCACAGCGATCAGCCATTACAGATTCCCTTACCTGATCCTTCTCATAGCCAGGCAGTAGCAATTCATCAATCGTGTGATCTTGACCTCCACCATACCTGGTTGTTCAGTTGTGGTGGTCAATCATCAAAAGTTCAAACGTCGAATTCAACTTGAGATGACATGATAATGCTCATGAAGGAAATCATGCACCAGGTATAAATTCCCTACATATATTGTAATTTATATATAAATTAGTGGGATAAACGGCGAACCTTGACTGTTTAGCATTTCAACATACAGTAGTACTTGATCTATCCAAACATACCAGTACCACAAAGAAACCCAGTGGAAAGTATAGATTGATCAGGGTTGTTTCCTAAAAGCGAGCAGCTTCTGATAGATAAATCACTCTATAGTAGATAGATTGTGCCGATTCTACAGAAATATGAACACCCATATGGATGCTTTACTCCTACGGTGTATGAATATATTCCATACATCCGCATACTATGCATACATAAATAAAATATTGCCGAATTAAATGTTTTAAACTCTATATGGATATATACACCCCCGAAAACTAACATGACAATGGAAAAACAACCATTTAAAGATGTACCTCCTACTAAAAATGCTCAGTGTCCAATGTCATGTTCGTTGTTTGGGGGTGTACTTTTCCTTTTGGAGCTCATTGGGCTCATCCAATTAACCATCATCAACGTATACATTCAAATGGGAGGCCCTCGATTGACGCAATTCTGCAAGAAACACATCAGTGCATTAGGAAAAAGGTCCCCCATACTCTCACACCAAACCGGTTTGAACGGGTTAGGATTGCATATCCAACCTTACGTTTAGAATCCAAGGTAGACTATTTAAAAAACTTTGCCAAGCTGAATTGTCTGAATTGGGTTGGGCATTTTTGAAGGGATCACTCTTTTCAGGGTGTTCTTGATGATTTCCTACCTTCACTTCCCACGATGCCCTAAACATCTTTTGTCACCTCTCCAGCCCCAAAAACCACCTGCAGGAAAAGATCTTTTTGAATCAGCAGTTTTTTTCTTGACCATTTATATATCTTGTATAGTAATTAGTAGTCTCTTTAAGGCCAATGAATTTTCCTGAGGGTAGTTCTTGGAGTATGTTAACCATGACGAAATGTAGTTATCATCCCATCATCCAACGATGATACACAGAGCCACCTCGGTGGAAGACTCTGAAGTGGTGTGGTGTAGTTGCTTGGAAGGCCTAACAACATCACAGAACCTCAGTTTTCGTCGCACACCCCCACGGTTTTGTGGGCCAAACTTGTCTGATGCCGAAAAAGTCACCAAATGCCGAAGTGATTTTTCGTGGGAGACTAAAATTTCAGAGAGCAGTTTCTGGAATAGGCCCGGCTACCAACCTTAAACCAACAAGTGAGCTAAATATTCAATACCTGACATTCCAGTGTACCTGGCTGGTAAATAGCAATCCTTGTACAAACGTCTTTTTTCACATGTTTTTCACCATACAAACTGCAGTTATGGATGTTACACCCCCAACACAATCCCAATCTTTTGACAAAACGCCGAAATCTTTCAACCGGTAACTCTCTTGAAACCAACTCAGCATCTGAAGCTGTTTTTTTTTTCGAAAAATCAGTGTGACAAGGCAGCTGACTTTACTGTTCAAATATACCGTGGCACCTTCCATTTTGGGGGCTTTTAAAGGGTTGCATTAGCTGGGTGTCAATTCACCATGTCCCTCTGGGTTGTAAGTGGCACCAAGTGACTTGAAGTTGTACCATGTTGGTAACAGAAACACCGGAATTTTATGGCACACCTTTCTTATACTCCCACTAAACCCTATGGATACTGGCTCACCGAACGTCAGAGGATGATCATTGGGGTGTCTAATCACCGAAACGAAACGCATAGTATGTGGGTTCCATGCTCCCATTCTCAGTTTCGGTGAGCGAGGATCTCCAGCTTGAGAATTCTTGGATTCACCCAGTAGCAGTGACAAATAGAAATCGAAAGGAATTCTCACTGAAATAAAAGTCTCCTGGTGGCCACGATTCCTGCATGTTATACTCACTACACCCCTAAAACTAACATGGCACCTGAAAATGGATGGTTGGGAGACTACTTTCGGGATTCGGTCTATTCTCAGGCTCGAAATGTTAGTTTCAGGGAGGCTAACTCATTCACTCATTGCCGGAAATTTACGGGAGCTGTTAGGAAGCAGTCTGAAAACCTATGCACTGTATAGATCATATCTGGGTAAACTTGATCAACATTCACCAACCTAAATGTTAAGGCCATTTTTGGAGTCCGTTGATCCTTACATGCACCACATATTATACGTGAGGGACCTCCCAGTTAGATCATGAAATAGGTTGCTCAGATTTGTCTTAGAATCAGCGACCCACAAAATGTCATGGTGGATCTTTTGGTTAGCTATGTTTGTTGGAGAGGAATTTTGGGGAGCAAACAATCCACGCATGGAGTTCCCAAATTGCGTCGCTCATGAGTTCCCACACTTCCCAACGAGACCATTGGACGACCATCCTGACCTGCGGACGCGACACAAGGGGCACCAAAAACTGACAAGTCCCCTGCTAAAGGTTGAGCGGGGTATAAGGGACTACCAACGATTTGCATGTTCGTTTCGATGCTTCAGGTGTTTCGTTGCAGGGCAAACGCACATTTTTGGAAAAACTGGGAGTATTGCGAAATGAAGATGTCAAACCTTCCAAATATCAGCGAATCTTTCATGATGAAAATCGTATGGGTTGCTTAAAGCATCTTAAAGCATCGGGTACTCCAGCCATACTCTTGTTGGTTCAAAAATCCTGCATTTCTGACAGAAAAAAACTCCGTAAACCATGGCATATTCGTCTTATCAACCGGATTTCTTCCACATATGACTTCTACTTTCCTAGGCAAGACAGACAGGTCTCCCGCTACAGGTTTGATTTCTAGTGAGTTACATTTTAAAAAAACAAATCTAAAGGGGCAAAGGGTGAAAGGAGAAGACTCGAAAGATTTGCAAGTTTCATATTTTCTGTTCCACTTTCCACTCATGACATGTGGTGACCGATTTCTGGATCATGTCAGTGTTGGGCATGATTCTTTCCCCCGAAAAACGTCGACTCAGAGGTTTAAAAAAAAAACACAAGATGATAGTTTCCTTAGACATCCAAATATCTGAGCAATTTATTTTCAATCCTAAACCTGAAGTAAGGGGGATTCTTTTTTGAGGGGAATTCCCTTACTAAACTTCAAGGTGGCCTCGGGCGGTCCAGAAATATATACGTCATGAAGTTCCATGTTATTTGAACCCCCAAACATCTCCAAACAGCCGACTCCGAACTTTGTGGGTTTCTGGGATTTTTGAAATGTGACTATAAATATATATATATATATTTATCATTCACCCACCAAGCTGATTCAGGTCAGCATACCCCATACCATCCATGTATGGTATATTTACCTACATTTGGTTGATTTTCATGGTAAATGTAGGTAAATATACCATACATGGATCCCAAGGATACTTGGCTGAGTCAGTCATGTCCCATGTTGTCCACCTCGCCTACCATCAGCTCGCTACATGGCATTGTGTTTACCACCAAACTTCCGGGAGGACGAGGAGCATCGCCTATCCATCAATCCAACGAACGACGCATCCATCTGCATCAACGGTAAAAAGATGCCCAAAACAAACAAGACACTCCGGTAAACTAACATAGCTGGCTGGAAAATCCGCCATTTGAAGATGTATTTCCTATTGGAAATGGTGATATTCTATTGCCATGTTGGTTTACTGGAGGGTAAAAAGTGCTGCTTTGTTTCTTCACTATCCTGCGGGGGGGTGTCCATGGAAGTTAGTGACTAGTTAGTAAGTTGGTTTTATGATTTATAACCTATTTACGGGACTTACAACCTACTTATAAATCTGGAACCCCAAAAACCATTTATAAATTGTTGTTTAAATTGGATGATTCCAAACCTTTATATAGAAAATTGTTGCACCAAACATCCATTTATTAATGGATGTTTAGGGTTCCAGGTAGGGGTTATAATCCAGTTTCGAAGTACCATGGACATCCCAATACTTTAAAGAAATGTGGTTTACAATTCCTGGACTGTACTTGCTGGCATGCGGTCGAACCAAAAACATCTTGCCAAGAGTTCGTTGCAGAAAAACTGGTTTAAAGAAACATTGCAATGCTAAGCAACGATGTCGTACATCATAAGGTTTAGACTACAGGATGTTTCGGGACCACGATCTGGATACTTCAAAGTCATGCCGGATCAGCTTGGTAAATGCGGTTTCAATGTAAAAAATCAGAAGAGTCCAGCAATGGCAATCCCTAGGCCCTAGGGATGCTGGCTCACCTCCTGAAGATGGGAAGCATGGAACCCACATACTATGTGTTTCGTTTCGGTGATTAGACACCCTTTCATCCTCTGACGTTCGGTGAGCCAGGATCCCTTGGGAATGGAGAAAAAGCCTTTCTGGGACTTCTAAGTGCGAAGTCCCAGTCAGGTTCATATTTTTTTCTCTCAGGACTTGCCCTTTACAAAATTCTCATACATCATAACCTACATGTGATATACTAAAAGCAGCTACTAATAAGCAAAATTCCATCAAGTATATATATAATTCGGGTTCGTCCACCCTGATTTGTCATGGTTGGGCCATTTCCTGTAGGAAATGCATCCTGGTTCAAGATGTCTGGTTCACGAATTGTTTCAAGTTTTTGGTCGAGTAACTGGTTGACGATAAGGTGGCTAATGATTTTACTTCAACAAAGCAAAAGCTAGCATTTACAGCCAGTTGTAAAAAGAAACCTTAAAGCCTTACACTCCCTGAAACTAACATAGCACCTAAAAATGATGGTTTCCAATAGGAATCTCCTTTTCCAGGGGGTCATTTTCAGGTGCTATGTTAGTTTCAGGGAGGGTAAAATACCAATTGGATTCGGATTCCACAATAATTGGCGGCTTCTTGGTATCGAAATAGCTCCCCGCTATCATATGGGGGCCAAAAAGCCTTGCCCAACAACCCCAACAACAACCACCCAAACCCCACGCGTCAATTTTGTCCGGATCTGTCGGGGCTAAGTTCAAACATAGCCTCGTGCCTGCAGCTGCGAAAGAAGATTCCCATGCATGAAACAAAGCTGGCTGGCTGCACTTTTTCGGCTGCCAAAAAAAGTTGGCCGAAACGAATTCTTCAAGGCAACCTTTGGCCCCAATTTTTTTTGGGAAGTATATGTTGCTTTCAAGGCATTTTTTTTGGAGGCTCGAAACATGAAGGGCGATGTATGTTCTTTTTTGTTTAATATAACTAGTTTTTCGTTTCAACCCATCTGAAAAATATTAGTCAAATTGGAAATCTTCCCCAAATAGGGGTGAAAATAAAACCACCACCCAGATAAAGTGCTGTCAGATTTAGATAAAAAGAGGGATTTCTGGACATCAGTCCTATGGATTCGTCATGGGTCCTGGGTACCAAAGAATACTGAAAAAATAACTTTTTTAAATACTGCTCCACCCTATCTTCTCATTGGAATCCTGGAATGAAAGGATACTTTGTCTGATACAAGCTTTCTACGAGTGTTACTATATTTCCATAGCATCCGTGTATGAGTATATCGATTACCGCAATTGGTTAATTTTCATGGCAAATGTAGGTGAATATACCAGTCCCATGCATCCTATGAGAATGTGGCGGTTGAAGCAACTCTTTCGTGTTGCTAATAAAATACAGTTTCAGCTGTTAGCTATAATCCAGGTGATGGCTGGTTAATGATGTCTCGCTATCAAAGTTGACTTGTTTTCCAAAAAATGACAAGCACGTCTTCCGAAGGATCATGAAATACATGTTTACACTGTTTGATTCCTGTTAAATATGTACTGTAGTGTGTCATGTATTAAAGGTTGGTTGACTTTTTGGGACTCATGTCATGTTTTGAAAGGTTGAAGGTGTAGCCATATCATCACATAACAAGGTCCGTATATCTCCTTTATAAACCCCCACTGTAAAAAACTGTAAAAATGGTATGCTGAAAGCAAGCACTCCTGGAAGATGCGGATTTTCATGAAAGTCAATCCGATGGACGGTGGAGTGAAGGTAGGCTGAGATTCAATAAAATAGTTGTACACCCCAGAAAACTAACATGTCCCCTAAAAAGGGACTATTTCAATAGGAAATGCATCTTCCAACCATCATGTTTCAGGGGATATGTTAGTTTTCAGGGAGGTAACCCCGACGGCCAAATATCCAACTGGCTTTATTAGCCCACGGTTGACCGGCCCTTTTGCTGAGGCTTAAGCCAGGCATTGTTTCCTGAGGGCAGTGGGGCATTGGGGAGACCGAATTCTACTTGGACCACCCTAGGTTTTCTTGAAAGCAAGTTCCCTTATTCCTTTTAAGTTTTTTTGTTCAGTCGTTATGACGTGGTGTTTTTTTTGATATGGGTTTAATTTATAGATATCACCATCATGCACAACATGTGCCATATCAGAACTTGATCTACAAAAAGGTACTTGCAACAACCTCGTCTCTTTTGACTCCAATTTATATAATTTTGTTGTCTTCGAACCTGTCTAACAATTCACTCCTGTCCAAACCACGGGCTAAGCGTTACATCACTCATCCGCAGGGGGAAGAAGGCGCCGCCGCTTGGCGCTGGCGCTGTCGAAATCGCGAAGAAACTGGACCACCTAACGTCAGTTGCAACGGGTGATAGTGGGATGCGAAATCATCCAAGTGTTCCATGGGTGAAATCGAGAATGCTACTCTTCCACCACTAGAAATAGCTGGACTTAATAGATGAAGCTTTTGATGCCCATTTTCCCCTGAGCAAAAGGCCTTATTCAACCCGCCGGCTATTTCCACGGCCATGATTAATCCCTAGTGCTCCAAATACCTTTTCAAATGAGGTAAATAAGACCCTTAAAACCTGCGCAAGTCATACACTCTCAGAAGGGACTTGGAGAACTAGGGAATCATCTAAATATATAGCTTTTCGAACTCCAACCACCCCCCACATTAACCCCTTACTTTCTACTCGGTGCCATGCTGCTGTAACAGGGAATAGAAACATGTTCTTGTTGTTATGTTCATGAATTTTCTCGTATCCAACGGGACCTCATGACGAATCCCATGAATGGAAAAGATGTGTCAAAATCGCTCAATAAATACAAAAGAAACACAAAAAAAACAAGTTGCACCAACAAAAATCCGAAGCACCAACACAAACCACCTATTAGAAAGCATTTGGCGTAAAATTGAGTAGAAAATGTAGAAAGAACATATTATGATACTGTATACAATCCAATCCAGGGGCCCTTTCATGTCTCCAGTTTTTCATAGGTTCCCATCCAAGAAAAAACATATTGCACCGACTCCTTCTGGTATCATCCACCATCCACCAATTGAACAGCTGGATTGGTTGAGACACTTTTGGCTTATGAACCACCAGCTCAATCACCCGTTAAAGAGGTGGCTTGGTTCAAAGCTAAAAGCTGCTTACTGCCTGCCCAAAAACTAACAGCAAACATCGCCATTGAAAAGTTACCTGGCCCCCCCCCAAAAAAAAGACAGCAAAAAAGTCGTCTTCCAAGGTTTTTCAGGGCCGAGCGATTTTCGACAAAAAGGTGTGGAACTTCCTGGGGAATTGATGGCCGCAAGCCCACCTGATGATGACACTTGGCATTGGCAATCTGCAAAGGTGTCCGATGACCTATCAGGCAGGAAAGCAGTGTTCAGTGGAACTGTGTGTGTGCAGTTGTAGTGGAGTTATCAGGATCACTGGTTAGGATCAATGGATTCTTTCACCTACTTATAAATGGGATGTATTTGGGTTATGACCCAGTTACTAACCATTAATCCTAACTTCCTGGGACATCCTAGCAGCATATCCTGTTCAAACGCAGTGTGATAAATCTTTCCCCAACCTGCATCGCAAGCATTCACATCAGCTGCTGCCATCGCCAAATATTCAACCTCAGAAAAGGAGAATTTCCACATCTGCAAAGATGGGACCCTGCCAATTAGAAATGGAGTTATAACTAATAACCCCTATAAATGGCCTTATAAATGGGTAACTGGCGACTTAGGCCCTACTTATTAACCCTACTTAAAACTGGTAGGGGCCCACTTTCTGAGTAGAACCTAGAAATGTCAGGGGTTTTATGGCATACTAGACATGAATCTTGTCTTTCAAACAACTTCAGTGTCCTGAAAATACCTAAAATTCTTCGATTGTTTCAACTTCAAGACATTTCAGGAGCTGGGTATCTGATCCTCTAAAAAAAAAATGTGGAATATATCTTTGGTCTACTCCTCATGTGACTTTACTACCCATGTCTTGCAGATTTTTGTTGGAGAGAATTTCCTACCAGAATAACTCATGAACATTTCCAAATGCCCAAGATTTTGTGGGGAATTTCATATAAAACAACACACAGAACCTTTGTTTTTTGTGTACCTACAACCAACCCCCCACACTTCGACCCCACCTTTGTGCCGAAACCCAAGGAACTACTTCCAGTTGACCCTTCTGCGCTGCGCGCCACAAGGCTGTGGCACCTTCCGCGTCGCGCAGGTGGATGGCGATGCCACGACTCGTCAAGTGTGGCAGCAACAGAAAATGCCCACGACTCGCTGCCAGATGCAAAGGGCTCACACCATCACCTGTCTGGAGCAGCAATTGCTTTTTGTTGTTGAGTTAACACAACCCTGACATGATGACAATTTTCGCTACTACTGATTGGTTCATATTACTCGTGACGTGCCCTCAAAACGACCCTTCTGACTTGGGCAGGTTTTAGGGATCTTTCCATACCTGAAAAGGTATGACTGGAGCACTAGGGATATATATATATAAGGCATATAAGGACTTTTTTTTAACGGCCTATTGTACAAATCCGCAAATAACCAAAGATTTTGGTCACACCATCACCAGTTTTGGGATGATGCAAAAAATCAAAGCTAGGCAAACCAGATCTGCTTAAAGACGTTTTTTGGTGATACTGATACTCATGTGAGGTGGTGGAAACAAAATCAATTTAAAGGAGCTAAAATAATTTTGAGGTGATGCCATAGGTACATGGAACAAAAATAATAAAAGAAAAACAATTTCAGGAGCTAAAGGTTGAAGGAATTCCCTCAAATGGTGCCAAAGATATGTGGTCCCATGTGGATCAGTTTCCTAGGGTCCTTTCAGGGATTTCGAGGATTCATTCCTTGGAGAACCACATCAATCCTATTCTAGAGGTGTCCGGTGTCTGGATTCTTAGGGTAGGTATATAGTCATTTGTAATTTACTTGTACTTTGAAAAGTTCGTTTGGGCAAAGGGTTTTTGTGCCATTAATGATGGAAAATCATGATTGATTGATGTTTGTTTTTGCGAAGACCAACATTTCTCTCAATATGCTGCAATGACTTGACTACAAAAGGGACAAAATTCATTAACTCCTGTGTCTTCCGCCGTGTACTATATATTTTTAATACGTGTAGACACGGCTTTGGAGGATGAGGTTTTGATTCGAGGGGTTACAACTTAAATTCAAGCACCACAAAAGCAAACAACGTCTTCTGTTTAGCCTTTGTTGATGCATAGTTGGCTGCCTTGGAAAAATCACAAGTATTCATTAGGAAACACATCTTTCCTGGGATCTATGACAGGATTTGATTTCATGTGATATATTCCTTGTATAAATGGGTGGTTTAAAGCGAACTAACTACAAGAGTTAAAAAATAACCATTAAACTCAACCTGTATGCAATGGGTAGCTTCAACCAATCATTGTTGTATTGACATGGGTAGGTTTTCGCATCCCCAAGTTTTTAAGTGTACTTGGAGGATCATCCCAGCTAGCAAGTACTTAGCAACTATTGTTGGTAAGTCCACTAACTGAGGTGGTTCCCCTTCCAAAAGGCCTAAATGGCTTATAATTGGAGATGGCCCTCCAAGTAGTTTTGCAACAGCAAAAAGTATCCAAAAAACTAAATACAGCCACATCACGATCTGCTTTCAAAGCATCACACTTTGCATTCAGCAAAATTTCCACAAGCTTTCCATAACAACCTGCCCACAAAAACTGCCAAAAACTCACACAGCTTCGAACCCGATGGAAATCATTCCGAAAGCAAAAAGCTCAAGGTCCAGATCGAACATTTTTTTGCAAAACTTGTTGTAGAGGATTTTTAGGTTCTTGTAAAAGGTGGTAGGTAGCATATATTCACCCAATTGGCAGAATATACCACTTATATATCAGGTATAGTCGTTGCCTTCGTTTGGGGGTTATAAGATCCCTACCACCTATTACCAGAACCAGAATAATCCTATGACAGAGGCTTGCTTTTGTTGATGGAGGGAATGATATCATATCTAAGAAAAAACCTCCATAAATAGGCAGCCTATACTTAAAGTTTTGCTTGAGATAATTGGAAAAAGTAGAGCATATTGCGCCTACATAGTGAATTAGCCTTTAGCGTTGAATTATGCCAGCATTTTTACAAGGTGAAAAAAAATCCGTCAAAGATGGGTGAGGCTTGGGGGATTCCCAGCTACATCAACCACCATAACTAGAGGTTTCCTGTTGATACAAAAGGGACGAGGATTTTCATGGAAACATGTCACCATGATCAATCCCTCTCCAACCAAAGGCTACATATTACCAATTTGTATGCTTGATCTTAGATCTACCCCGGGCCCCTCAGGATTCAATCGTAACTTCAATGAAGCTTTTTTCGGTTAAGATTCCCCCGATCCTAAAAATCGGGAAGTGGTGAGGTGGAATCCTGGGTGTCCGGGTGGTAGATCCAAGGTTGATTCCAAAATCACCCATTTTTGTTTCCTCATGTCTGAAATCCTTGGATTCCTTGGGTGATCCAAGGTTGACACGTTTAAAGTCCCATTTCATAGTTCACCATAAAACCACGGAAACCATGAAGGTTTTCGGTTTTAATCCCTTGAAACATGGGTAAAAAAAGATCCCATCCCAAAAGTATGAAAAAAAATCATCAACTTTCAAAGTCTCCATGTTTTTACTTCATGTTTTCCCCTTTGACCCAACACCAACTGCTTAAGGCCACAAGTCACCCCATGCTGCGCAGTAGAGGGCTGTGCGGCCCAAACCACAAGCTGCATTGACAGAAGCACCTCGCAGGGAAAAACACATCTCAACGGTAGGATCCTGAAGAAATAGGGAGGTTTATCTATCCCATATGCAAAAAATGTATGGAATATTTTTTTACCTACATTTGGCTTAAATTCATAGTAACATAGTAAATGTAGGTAAAGATTCCATACATGGAGCACTTGGGTATGAGATCATTACAATGATAGAAACATAATTCCCATAAGATCCATGTATGACATTTTTACTTACATGTACCTTAAAATGTCAATTATATTCAGGTAAAAATACCATGCATTGATCATATGGGAATGAAATAGATCTTCTGTATATCTTCAACAAGAAAACGATGAGGACGAACACCAGGAGGATGAAGAGGATGCGGAGGAGGAGGAGGAGGAATACATGATTCTTCTGACCAATCTAATGTAAGTTCTACACTCTAGTGACGTTGCAATCCAATATCCACCATGTGTCTGGCAATCAAAAGGTACCAATGCCGGTTTAGTTTAGTTGACCGAAGGCATTTTTGATGTTTGTTTCCTGCTAAACCATCAACAAAAAATACCAAACATATCGGACCAGATTCTTATCTAACCATCCAGTCAGTTTCCAAAAGAACCCCCTATCCAAGCAGACTCTGCCACTACCTCCAAGTTTGTTTCGTGAGGTATTCAGTGCTTCAGTAAACCTATCTGACCCGGCGCCTGCTTCAATCAAACATTCCACCACTGCCGTGCGACCACGTTCGGCTGCCGCGCGCAAAGGGCTTCGACCATCAAAGTCGCAGGCCTCCTGAAAATCGAAGATCGGCTGCTCGCTGATCTCAACCTAGTTAACGGAAAGTCTATCCAATCACACTCTAAGAACCCACATGGAAACATCTCTCGGCTCGAACGGAACCCCAACAGGTTCCACTGTTGGTGTCAAAGCAGCAAAGATGTCATCTACACAAATAAAACAATTTGGAACCAAGAAACACCCCCAAAAAACTTCAGAGATCTGTTGTGAAGTAAACCCCACATGCAGCCCAATCATCATATCCCCTTCCCTTCCCCCTCCTTCTCAGCATTGGCATCCAATAGAACTTTCACCACCTGTAAATGCCCTGTCTCTGCTGCTGTGAGCCTCATCGTTTTTTTCTAAAAAATGCCAACTAACCTGGACCTCCAAGAGCAGCCAACCGCCAACCCCACCCTGACCGAACTACCTGCAAATTCACCTCGGAGGGTGGCGCATCCACCAATGACTTTTATTCGAAAAAGTTTGCTGGCATATTCCCCTTCCAAAGGCTTTAAGGATTTTTTGAAATGCTAAGCAGTAAACGGTTGGGCCTGAGGGTGTAGATCAGCTTCCATGGAAAACAAATAAATTATTAACCTCTACAGATTGGAATCACAGGGTTTGCCATAATCACCTGAAACAACCCTTAAAAACATAGGAGAAACCCTACATCACCAAGGGACTTGCTACCTGTCAATCTTTACGGTTGATTTTATGTAACAAGGTTCTTATGGTGGACCCCGACATCTCTCCATCCCAAGGTTTGTGCCGAAAAGAAATTAATCCCCAAGTGGGGTCCGTGAAGATGGCTCTATGTCTATGTGTTTTTTTCACCCGTAATTTGGGTCATTCAAAATTCAAAATGCTACAAACATGTCTTTTACAGTATTGTTGTATAGATGCCTTTGACCTTGCCAAAACACCAGAAAACAAGTGGATAGTGAAAGTTAAGGTTCGGTTCCCTTCATAAACATGTATAGCTTACTTACCCACTGTAAACCATGGTTTTGGCAACCTTCCAACAAATGCCCAAGAAATCCACCTTCAAAAATCGACAACTCTGCTTTTGATGCTGTGAGAAAATATGCAATAGTAACAGGAACAGAAACAAATCTTCATGAAGATGAGTGGAAGCGTGTGTCAAAACATCCCCATGTGTTATCCCTAGTTAACCTGAGCTTGTTCCCAACCATAAATATGTGAACAAGAGTTTGTCAAATCGGATGCGTGTCACCAAAGATTGAGAAGATTTGAAGGTTCTCTCTCCAAAAAATGTGTTGGTTATGCTGAGGGATCACTCTATGACATGTGTCCTCTAGAGATGGGGAAACGCAAGCAATATTGCAGTCAATCCTGGATTTTTGTTGCCTAGTCTACAGACTCCACGCAAACTGCCAGCATTTCATCAAGCTGCATTCAGACTACGTACAGTATGTGACTTGGCAACTTCCATGATTCTATTCACCCGCTATTTGAGGCAGGCCGCAGTGGTGTCTCACCATCAATGTCTCGCGCATCCTGGAAGGATGCGGGAACCCTGAAGAGACAATGTTCACTGTATCACCTATGTCGTACATCCCCACATGCCCAGAAACATGGTGTCACAGCACGTTCGATTTCTTTAGCTTCTTCAGCTTTAACAACAACAACAACAACAACAACAACAACAACAACAACAACAACAACAACAACAACAACAACAACAACAACAACAACCAACAACCAACAACCAACAACCAACAACCAACAACCATCACAACGACCACCCCGGATGTCAATCAATCTCCATGTCCTGCTGTGCCTTTTTCTCCAACAACAATTCCGTCACTTGCACCCTGCCATTCCGCGCAGCGGCCCACAGGGCAGTAGCACCCAGGGCGTCACGTGCATCCACAGTGCTCAAGGCATCTAAGGCATCCAAGAGACAACGGACCACTTCCACATGACCCATCCCTTGGCGAAAAAAAAAAGGTAACGAAAAATGGTAGGATCTGGTAGATTCAAATGGTTTTGGTGGGGGGAGAAGGGTGCGTATTTTTCTATTCTAATCTTTTATGAAGGGAATGAAATCGCTTGGAAAATAGTATAGAATAGAGGCGCCAAACATTCACGGTGATCAACTGCAGTTACCCCCCCCAAAAAAAAACTAACATGACAATGAATAATCACCATGTTCAATAGGAAATACATCCTCAAATGGTTGATTTTCCAATGTCATGTTAGTTTTCGGGGGAGTACTTTGAACTTCCAGATCGAAAAGTGCCAAATTCACCTCCAAATTCCAATGTCATCCAATGTCACGCACCGTCGTGGAAGGTCATGACTGCGAGGTGATGGGTGTTTAGGGTATATAGGGGATTGTACTACACAGTTAAATTTGGATTATTTCATAAGCCATTATAAGAACCCCTATGAAACAGCCAGTACAATGGAGTGAGAGGGCTTCTTTCGTGGCTGAAAAAGAAATGGGATATTGTCGATGG
Source organism: Breviolum minutum Mf 1.05b.01 (assembly GCA_000507305.1). Taxonomy (NCBI): domain Eukaryota; class Dinophyceae; order Suessiales; family Symbiodiniaceae; genus Breviolum; species Breviolum minutum. The sequence continues at coordinate 3,299 of DF244641.1, read as the reverse complement.
GATACTATTCTTTCAATGCAAGGAGGGCCAAAATATGTCAAGAAGCCATGGTGGAAGACTTTTTGTTAACAACGGCAGGTTGATCCCACTAAAAGTATCTAAATATTCAGATTCAGCCCTGTGTTAGAAGTCGCAGAAGCATAGATAAGACACAAAAAATGGTGGCTGTCCTGTCATTTCTGCATGGTAGGGCTCTTTCTTCAATTTTGGACAAATTGAAATATGCTATCAAGCCAAAAGAAATCCCATGTAACCCTATTCTTTGGATACATTTTGTTACCTAAGCACCATTCAAATTGAAATAAGGTCACCAATCACCTTATCCTTTCATATCTTTCACGGAGTCAATGGGCCTCTTTTGGGCTGCCTCATTCATACTTGTTCCCTTTCTTTTTTCTGAGCGCGCCACCTGCTGCCAGCCGCAGTGGTGTCTTGCCATCTGTGTCCAGCACAGTACAACTGGCCTTCGGAAACAACTGCCAGAGGCCCAGAGAAATCTTTCCAAAATCAATGTCCAACGATTTCTGATCCCCCAACATCAATCCCATTATGCATGGGGGAAACTTTTAGCAACAAGTTTACATAAGCGGCTGACTTTTGTTGTTGTTCATTCCTATTTCGTTTGATTTGAAAATGATGTTTCGGTAATAAAAGACCGTATCTAAAGGTGGCTTCTTTTTCTACCACTTCATTTTGTCAACTATCAGATTTCTTTCACTACTGTTTGCTCTTGGAATTCTGCAAGAAATTCACCTCGCTAGGAGATGATTCCAATTCACACCCAAAAACGGGAGAAAAAAAGTTCGTTGCCGCGTCTCTGAAACAAGGCCCAAAAAAAACATGTGGATGACCTGCTTTTGTCAGGTCTTGCGATCGAGCTTCAACACGACACAAAAAAAACTCTAGGAGGGGAACCAATCTGACTTATGTATTGGATTTGCTTAAGATGCTTGGAAAAATAACAAATGTTCTCCCAAATGGTGGTTTGATGGTGATTTACCATATTAAAAAATCACCTTGAATGAATCCAAGATGATGATGAAGCTAATTGTCCATCACTATAAAGTTGATTTCAGCTTTACTGGGAGCTTGAGCCAATCTTCAGACTTTCAAACGTCCTGTCCTCGTCGATTTCAATTCCAATGAGTTTCTGGGATGTCATTGTCAGACATTCAGATTTGTTGAACAACAACAATTTGATACAATTTGTTCTGAACCATTCTTAATCCAACCATAATTAAATACAAATCATAATCAATAAATGTATACAAATACATCTTATCTATGCTTCTTTCTTTCATCATTTCTGTTTGTTTCCTCCTCATTTTTAAACTGATGTATATAACTTCTCCTTTCTCAATGTCAAAAACTCCCATGTCAATGTGTTTTTGTTGCTTCCAACAAAACATTACGCGCTGCCGTCGCAATCGTCTCAAGTCTCAATCTGCACACCTTCGCATCCAGGAGCAACTTCACCAACATCGAGGAGCCACAAAACCCCGCGGCCGCCAACAGCGGTGTCACGCCACGCGCATCAGCGCGTTCCTGGAAAAGACCAACAAAAAAATCGAGAATGTGGTGAAGTACTGTTGATGGCTGAAATCCTGCACCAGTTGATATGGTAAACATCCCATGATTATTAGGGGTTTTATACATCCCAGGTGCTGCAGGATTTCTTGAATCAAGAGTACCAACCAGCTAGCTACCCAATCTAACCAGCCAAGCAACCAAAACAATTTCCCCCCCCCCCCCCCAACACCCAAGATTGATCGTACGACCTGCGTGCCTTGTCTGCGCCACGTTCTACCAATAAACGCGCAATACCCAGGTGTCCACGTTCACATGCGGCCAGCAACGGAGTGGTACGACCAAGCCCCATCCTGGGAAGGATGTCAGCTCCGTGTTGCTTGTAATGCACATTAAGTTGTTGATGTAGCAAAAAATAGATGTTGTTTCCTTACAATCCATGGGCAAAACCATCAAAATGACGTTTTTTGGTTGAAAGACTAATACTATAAAGTTTTAAACTCAAATGCTCTTGCTTTGTGTTGATCGCTTCTTCTTTTCCAAAACGACCATCTTGGGGCTAAAAATGTACAGGGAAAATATACCATGGATCCTACATGACCTTACAGCCTATATCCCTGGCAATTCTGGTGACTCTTTTTTAAGGGTCACGAATGAAACCAACCGGTATCCTATCCCAGATGCTCCATGGGACGGGAAGTTTGTCCTACATTTCCCTTTGAATGTAGCCATTTTCCACGCGATGTAGGTAAATAATCCATACATTCGGCACATCTAGGTACGCTTTTAGACCTGTGAAGTTTCCATTGACCTGCTGGGAGGGGGATCACCCACCCCAAATATAAAGTACCGCTTGGCTATCTGTAAAATTTGTTCGGAATCACAAGAATAACACTGCCAATACCCCATAGGATCCATGGGACTGGGATATTTACCTACATTTGGCATAAACTTATGGTAAATGTAGATAATATACCATACATAGATCCTATGGGCCTATGGGTACTAAATATGATCCATTTTGCGGTTCCTTACTATAATTTTGATCCATAGCAACTTCAACGACGCACTTTCCACTGTGAGGGGGACTGCCAAGGCTCGTATTGCAAGGTGGGCCTACAAGTTATAAGTGGAGTTAAAACCTCTATAAATGGCGGTATAAACGGGTAAGTGAGGTTATAACCCCTATTAATCGACTTATAACCCTACTTATAACATCTTATAACTGGTGGAGGCCCACCTTGGAGGTAATCCAATCCACTTTGCCACCCGGCTAAGGCTTAGGAATTCATGAGAATTTTCCAACCACCAACACCAACAAAGGTGCTAATGCCAGCCGGATTCGTTTGTGATTTATCATGCCAGCATATGCCCGGAAAATGTGAAATGCAAAACCTCACAAACCTGGATGGAACCTGTCTTTTTTGAAGCTCACTCAATGATTCAAATGTTTTTTAATACAACCCCTTGCATTTTTGCTCCATATAGCCTTGACCCCTAACGTTAAAATCTAGCTTCCAAGTTGAAACAAAAACGGTTTGGTACCGTCTTGTAACCTTCCAGTCTGGCAAGGTCTATGTCAATGTTAGTTGTTGGTAGGGTAGTTGGTTTAGCTGGCCAATCTTGACAGTGACACGATGATGATGATGATCATGATGATGATGATGATGATGATGATGATGATGATGATGATGATGATGACGATGATGATGACGATGACAATGACGATGATGACGATGACGATGACGATGACGATGACGATGACGATGACG
>DF244640.1:4177-28941 GCA_000507305.1 Breviolum minutum Mf 1.05b.01 | reverse complement strand
TCATTATTCTTGCAATCATATAATCTTGAAAGAAATTTGTTGAATGACTCTCAAAAATTGGGAAAACAAGCTGCAGCCATGGCTAGTTTGGACCAGTTCTGTGGTGTGTTTTCACAGTTTTTTTGGTGTTTCTTTTGATTTTCTTTTTGATTTTGGGTGTTGAAACATATGTTTTTTTCATATGATTTTTGTCCTTAGAAAATCAAAAAATATAATTGATTTTCCCACCCCCCAAAATCAAGACAATTGATTCTAATCAAAAAGCGATGCTCATGGGTTGGTCCCACTGTCAAGAATATGATAGAAGTAATGCTGGGTTCCTTGTGCTGATGTCCATTCTATTCCATCAATAGTAACCAATTCATTGAACTCTCTGGGTGTGGATAAGCTACTTGGTCGAGCAATCTTTGGTTTCTTGTTTTCATGGCAAGCTGAACAGTACAAGTCCTTTACTCCTTCAATGGCTTCGGGTGGCCAGTTTTGATCCCTTAGAACATTTGCCAGCAACTGGGCATCAGGGTGTCCTAGGTTGTTATGCATGCGAATCAATTGTTGTTTCTGATCACCATTTAGACACTGAAAGGCTGGTCCATGTTGATGCTTATTTTCATTGCTCTCCCCTTTGCTTTCAATCAATGTCTTATCTTCAGTGCTATCAATCAATGGGTCGGTTTTAGGTGGTTCAGGAAACACAGTTGGAAGACCCTTGAAACGCTTTAGTGGCTGTTCAGAGTCACTGGTTCCGGAAGACACTTTCTCCAAAGGATCCTTGGCAGTATCCAAAGACACACGATTATGACCAAAAACTGTTACCAGCAATCTCGCTGGGTGGCAGTTTCGAATCAGTTGTCGACGAGACATCTTGGACCACCTTTCCCAATCATTGTCTATGAAATTACCTTCTTGGTTTCTATGGCTACCCAAAGTGATACGAAATGGTGCTTCTTCAGGTCTCAGGGAAGGTTGTGGGGCCGGACGTCGGTCGGCACCTTTGCAAAGCTCACATGCCACAATCTGATGGTCAGGAAATAAATCTTGGAGTGCATGGATCACGGGACCGGAAGTGAGCCATAGTTTGCCCACTCGCGGTGCAACAGCTTTAGCCTGTTCCATGACCTTTTGAATCTTTTCTTTTCGGTACAACTGTAAATAGGCTTCACTAGGTGGCTGTTTATCTCCTAGTCTACGTCTCTTCGGGGGATCTTCATTATCCTCTGGAATAGACGAAGAAGCTGTGCATGCAAAATCAGGGTTCTCAGGGCTGGTCTCATGTTGTCGGCCACTACTGATCATGCTGCGTGCCAAACGTTGTGCAAACTGTCGAGTATACAACTCGGTGTATTGTGACAAGTTGATGCGGCCTAACTTGGGATCACGAATGGTGCCTTCGATTTGTCCATGTCTATGGTTACCAGAACAACGAAGGTGCTGAAGCATATCAAACATCAATTTGGATGTGGTTAGAACTTGAGTGCTTTTCTTCAGGGCATCACCAGTGATGGGATTCTTCAGTTGGCCGGCGGCACACATGTCACACTTGGCACGAAATGCTTGATCAAGTACGGCTTGCAGTTCTTCCTGATAGACCATTTGGGAACCATCAGGTTGCTCAAGGTGAGCATGGCATTCTGGATGTCGCCATTCTTGAAATTGGAATAAAGCATCGCAAAGCAACAAGTGTACACAATCCTCTTGACGATCCTGCATGATTTTCTTGGCTAATTCAGGACTTACACATGTTAAATTGGCTCCATCGACACCATGCACGGCAGCGAGGGGACATCCAAAGATGTCTAGGCTGCTTTGTCAACAGGCGATCGTACAATCGAATGCGTCCCTCCTTGGAGGAAAGATCACCCTGCTTTAGACCAAAACGTTCAGCATCTCCATTGGCTTGTATCATACTTCGTGTGAGTTGACTTCCCAGAAGCTNAGGGATATCTTGACTACAGTAAATTTCAAGTAGATCACTGCGAATGGAACGGCCTTTGTTACTATGTTGGTGAACACCTTGTGATTTCATGTACTGCCACATTTCCGTGGCTACCCAATTGTTTTCCCGGTTATAACCAACAAATTCCCCTCTATTGGTTACATCATCAGGGTCCCAAAATTCATGTGATTCAAACATTGACATCCATCCAGCTAACAAAATGTCCTGTTGATGAAGGTCCGTTACACAGGGGTCGATTGCATCTCACGATTGGCCTGGACGACTTATTTTGGAACACTCGGAGCTCGGCTCAGATGATCGACCACTTGGGAGAGCATCGACTCGAGGTTGGCCATGCGATCCTTGAGCTCCTGCATCTCCATGTGATTGGCCTCGTCCATGTTTACAGTCTCCCAGTGTGGGAATTCCTCGTCCTCCGTCAGTGGAGAGCCATCCGGTCCCAGAACTTCGACTGGGATGTGGTGAGGATCCATCGGATAGCTCTTGCTTTTCCCCTGAGCTTTGGGCTTGGCAGCACTCTTGGCCGTGGTTGAGGCCTTGGCAACTTCCATATGTTCCACATGCAGTTGGAGGAACCTCAAGAACTTGACATGCTTGACATTCTGACTGTCCTTGTAGCTCCGAAAGAACCAGGTCAGGTACTTGGGCTCGGTCAGCATGTCCAAGTAGGTGCGGCCCACATGGGTCTTGCCAAAGTCGATCGTGTGAAGCTTCAGTTCTTCGAAGCTCAGCTCCATGACTTGTGCGATGGTCATGGAGTCCTCTTCTCCCTTGTCCTTCTTGATCAACAGTTGGAGTTGATCCGCCAACTGAGCGAATGGGTCTGGCGGCCATGTTGAGATACAACGGCAGGAACACCAGAAGCACGATTGCTCGACGAGTCTTCGGACCAAGATTCTATTGGATTATCGATCTTCAATTGGTGATTGCATGTTGGGTGAGCCTCAGTGTCATGATTCTCAGTGGTTACCTGTGGATCTTTATTCACATCTATGTCATGGTAACGGGTCTTAATACAGTTATCTTTATGATCACTGGACGACATGCAAACTGTCTGTTGGTCGACGGTCACTGCTTGTTTCACCTCCGTTGGTGGACATCGTGTCAAGAGTTCAGCCAAATCGAGACTGACTGTTCGGGCAGACAGCTGAATTGGCAGGGTGCAGCCTAACTTCTTGAAATGAATGGTCCGTGTTACGTTCAGTGTCTATCAGGGCACCTAAGGTTCGAAACACACTATTCGCTATCAGGAAAGGCGTGTTGGATGGGACAACAACGACTTTGATCCAGTATTTGTGGGCTGGAAAATAAACTGCACGTTCACCCTGCACTGAGCTATCATTACCGAAACGAAACTTCACTTGGCAGGCTGATTCTTTCATGGTGCTCAAAACATTGTGAGGTAAATGTTGACACAATTCTTCAAACTGTTGTTTTCCAATAATTGAGAGACTAGCACCTAAGTCAACAATGCCAAGTGAACCTGAGGAAGCGAAGAATGCCTGTTCCAAAGGCATTTCATCTACTACTCTTTCAATGGTCAGGGGGTCACATGGTGGACTGGGTGTTCTCCTGCACAACTTGGAAAATTTATCTTTCAGGGTTTCTAACCTCAAATGGTTGACTTTATGACGATAAGGATTATGGCTATGATCTCTATGTTTCAACCCTTTTGAACACAAAACTTTCGGCCCACAACGAAAGTCCTCGGTCGTCATCATGAAGGCAACTGCATCATCAGGAGGCAAATCGGTTGGACTCTGATCGGACAAAACTTCGGAATCTTCAGGAACCACGACGGTGACACCAGCAAAAGCAGATGAAGACGGCTTTGAAGAGTTGTCTGTCCGGTCACGACTGGGGCATTCCGCCTTCCAGTGACCGCGTTGCCCGCATAGTTTGCAGTTACTGTTCAGGATGCGTTGGGCTAGAGGTGGTCGACTGCGTTGACCAAAGAACTGACCAAAACCACCTTTCGACTTCCCACGCCCCTTGCGTTTGTTGAAATTCTTACCACTGCTCCAGAAACCTCTACTTCGAGCTTTATCTTGTAGCTTCTTGCGGGCTTCAACATACGTGTTAAGACACGCAGCTATGTCCGGATCGCCCTGTAAGGTCTCAACTAAGGCCTCTTCGAATTGTTGCATGACGAGAGCGTCTTCGTCACCTTCAGCCAAGAAAACTTCGATGGCTTGGTCGTCGGAAAACTCAGACGGGATGGTCATGAACTCATCGCAAGTCTTTGTGCGACTTCCGGTTTTGCTGGTACCTTGAACTTCACCAAAGAAACGAGATCCCAAGAGCTGCAAAGCGTCGGTGATTTTGGTGTACTCCAAAGTCCCTTTTGCGTCCACTATGATCCGTTTCTTATCTTCAGCATCTAAACCAGAGTTTCGCAGTAAGATGTACGCCCTCATCTCTTCCAGTGTGCCACCTAAAGACAACATGTCTTCATATTGTACTTCATGTCGAGCTACATAAGAGGCGAAGGTTTCGTCAGATTTCTGGATGGTGCTGTAGATGGCACGTTCAAATCGCTCGTATTTGTGTTCAGTCTTGGATTGTCCCCAAACACCACCCAATGTACTGACCACCAATTTGATACCATCCAAAGATTGCACCTTAAGTTTCGATGGATCTAACCTCACCAATTTCTGTGCCCTCGGAGCCAGTTGAGCCAAGTGCTCAGTAGGCCAGACATTGGCCAAGAACTCCAATCGTCTCGTGTAATCATTCACACACGTTTCGCCAGGTTTGAAGGTCGGGATGAGATTGTGATGTACCCACATTACCCGCAGATCCTTGCCCACCGTCACCCGTAGAGCCTCCTGAGGCCACCGTAGTTGGCGGCATTGTGGATCACTCTGTCACTTCCACGCCACTGTCGTCACCAAACTCTGATGTATCAAGAAACTGTAAGCGATCGTCGTTCTCAAGAAACTATCACGTTTTTCCACCCGTTCAATAAAACTGTATCGCCCTTCGATCAAGATTCTGTTGTTTGATGTAGCGTGGTGACTCGCAAGCTCTGCTACCAATGTAGAATTGATTGCAGTTGCTTGGAGAGAAAGATGATGGGGAGATTCACTAACCACCCTGGGTTTACGATGATGCCACTCCTATGGCTCAAAAGATGAAGCGCCCCTGACGCACTAACGGCCCTTTTCCATACCACCAAGACCCCCTGATCATTCGAGCCTTTCGTGCATTTGACGGAAGGTCAGATCACCCAACTGAAAGGTATGGGCAACATGTCTGATATTTTACAGAAATCACAGAAATCATGTAGAGATATATATATATATATTTATATCGTTTTTAGCAACTTGTTTTATGGGCCAAAGGGTTCAATCTGGCGTTCGTCCGTCAAAGTCGGATCGTTTCTATGTGTCGTTCCGATATGTTACCGTTTTTTTTGGGAAAAGTTGCCTACCTGGCTGCTTGCTCGGAACTTGCGGGATTTGTTGCTTGTTTGTGCCAACCTTCCCTCTCCAGCGACGGAAAATAAGCGGATTGAAACTGACAGCACTCATTTGCCTGAACTTCTGGATTTTTGCCACACAGCATCGTTGCCCAGAAACTAAATCATACCTGTAGCATATTCTATGGAATGATCAATGGAATAGAAGTCATCCAGTGCATCCAGTGTATATCTTTCAAATTTGACCAACCAGACTACCAGTCACAGTCACCGGGTTTCCACCTAGGTGCAGTGGATGAGGATCCTGCTCCCAACCAGTGGGCTCCTATTCGTGGCAAAGGCGTTGCTGACGTTCAAGACGTGTCTTCAGTGATGCCCTTCGAGGGGGGAGTCGTTGCTGGTGTACCACCTTCCCCGTAACTCGGTTCATACTGAAACCTCGACCTGGTGAGGTTTTAGTTGCGAGGGTTGGTTGGATCTTTGTTGAGGTTTAACAAAAATGCCTTGGCATACGTATCTGGAAAAAAATACGGGTTTTCTTTTTTGGTGAAGTGAAAATTGTGAAGGTCACTTCAACTATGTAGATATTGGTTGTTATTTGTATATCTATAGTTTAGCAATGGAGAAACCACCTGGAAATGAGTCAAATATTTGACCTTCATTGGAGCATTGATTATAGGACATGGAAATTGGATATGGAAAGTTGCCAATATGTAGATTTATCTATTATTTAAATGTATTTAGTCTCGTCTACATAAAGATGTATTTACTTTGAATGAATATTACATGATATGCATACTAGGGAATGAGAATCGGACATATAATGAGATACATGACCCCATATGTGTCACATGTGTTATGTGCATATTTATGAGTCCAAAAAACATTTATCCGTTCTTATCCATTGATCATTTGCCCAACAGCCAAGATGCTAATCCAGTTGTCAACAACTTGAATTCTTTAAGGTATCCCCTCGAAACGAGGCAAGCTTTGAGCTATGTTGGGGTTTCATGGTTCCTAGTGTCATATCATTGAAAATTTCAATGTTGTTTTTATTTTTTAATTACTTGTCCTATAAAGTGCTTCAAAGTAGACTTCCCCCCCCGGGCCCCCCAAAAAAAACTGAAGGGAATGGCACGCTCGTGTTTCAAGTCCATGTTAATTTTTACCATGTTTATCGCGATCAACTGCAAACCTCACTGATGACAGGGGACAAAACATCCATGAAATGTTCGCCGCTGGGCTGAGGTAAAACTGTACCAGGATTCGACATCAGAGCCGAGAATTACAAGTGTCTTACCTGGTGAAGGTTTCTAAATTCAAAATGGCTTAGTTCTCGTGGGTTTTTTGTTTGTAGAAGATCTTGTTCTCAGATGGTTTTAGGAGAAGTCTAACTTAATCTTTAATATAATATAAGACTCTTGGTACTACAAATGTTGAATTACCCTGTGAGTTCAAGATGTGGACACCTTTTCCGGTAGGTCACCTCTTCTGTACACTGTAGTCGCCCCATGGGAGGGTTTGGTCCCATTTTGTTGGAGTAATGAAGTCATGTTGACTACAGAGAGTATAGATAATCCGGCCTTGTCATGGGAAACTCATATTTCAGAGCGGTTGACTGGTCAGAAATGACTTGTGAAAGTTTCCAGCTCAGGAACTTGTCTTGTAATTTTCCTACTTGGCTCATGCTGTCCACGAATGCAAGAGACCTTGACATGCAGCCATTCAGTGCAACAAAAAAGGTGCGAATTTGAGGCATTTTCGGGGGTGCTTCTGGGAGGAAGGCTGAGTCCCCAATGACATGTGAATGGACCTATGAGACGTCGCAAAATATCAAACACAGGGAGACTGCCAAATGGCATCCAAATGCACATTCCCACTCCAACATCCTGTTTTAATGAGTTGTGTGTTTTAGATTCATATTGTCTTGTTGAACTTCATCCCTATTTGATTGCAAATTGTACATCAGTCATCAAAATATACACATAAGAAACTGAATTGCCCTCACTTAGTTCCAAAAAATAGACATTCACATAACTTGAAACCGTTACCGTATCGTAAGTAGACACCGGTTTCAACATATATGGATGAAACCAACCAACGGACCACCGGACGGTTTCCAACCAAGTCCTTGGGACCAAGGTATGGCATCTCCTTGAGGCGGAACAGTCCACGGTTGCACCTGCTTTGCAATGGTTGCTGTTGTTTGGTACCAACATGAAATGATTATATGTATCATTACTGTATCTTGCCAATGCCGATGTTGATCTGTTTCAGATTGGTATTTTTTTAGTCAGCTTACTTAGTACTTGATATACTTGCATCAAGATGGAGAACCAACAGCAGAGACTCAGAACAAACAGATTACCAAATCACCTTGAGGATCAAACCATGCAGTTGTGTGATTTGCCCCTTCCCAAAAATCGTGCGTAGATTGATTTCCAACCATGTTGAAGTGATTTGGAGGGATTAAGGCTATTTACCTGGATAAGATGGGGAGGAACTTGGAACCCAATCAAACCCTCAGCCAGTCACAGGGTAGATACTCGTATGCCGTATACCTATTTTTGAGGTTGGTATTTGTTGATCATATTTCAGGGTCACCTATCAGTCTGCCCCCAATCGCCAGGAATGGGGTGAAGCTTGCTTTGCGGAGGGGCCAGTATTGGGTGTTGGGCCCTCGTTTCGGGAGTGAGGATATGATTTTGAAACGTTTGCTGGACCGAACTGTAAGGGAAGCAAAATCCACAGCTTGCACGGGAAGAAAAGGACAATCTCGGAATATATCAAGATTGTAAAGGAATTGTTTCCAAAACTGCAGTAGCGTTTTTAGATGTTTGTTGTTTATTTTGCATCTTTTTTCTCTGCATTTCCTGAAATTTCTGCGGAATATATACATCTTCGGTAAGCAAACAATTCGCTGGAAAGTCCACCTTTTAACCTCTGCAAATTAATCAAGATAGAACTCGACATGACAGCTTGTTGTGGTTGCTGAACCGAGTGTATTAGCATGTTTGTGTTGCACCTTGTGAATTTGGCATGCGAGACAAGGACGGCATTTACCATCACCAGAGTGTGTGTGTGTGTGTGTCTTTTTGTTGTGATATCTACTGTATGTTTACCTGCCAGTGGTCAGGGATGCTGAGGGTCTTCCACGTGACCTTCAGACAGCTGAGGTCATATGCAGGTGGCATCTCTTCATAACGAGTTCTCGGGTGAATTCTGATGTGTGAACCCGGTGACGGAAGACCCACCCACCTGGTAGGAGGGGTAGCGGCGTAGGACGAGACTATGGGAAAAGGGTTCTCAGCTGCACAAGGGGAAGATATCAAAGTCGTGTCAGGAGATTTCCACGCGCGATCATCCATTGTTTTGGTCAGATTTTAATGGTTATACTTTACGGTACCTGCCTCGCAATGGGGCAGAAGTTCATGTACTTCACTCATATAGTGGTTGATAAAAGATGCTTAAGGTTGCAAGTTTACTATTTGACTATTTGATTGGAAAGGGATTGTTTGACCAACGAGGATATGCTTAGAATCTGGTCTGAATCACCAACTGACGTCCCACCAACTTGGTTATACGACCATTGATTGCCTACGACTAGGAAGAACTTCTCCCCTTCAATTCAAGGATGCCAAGGCATCATTGGTGTCAGGTTTTTGCCAATATTCCACCACCTTGGACTTTTGGACCAATGTATATTGCAGCATTTAGTTGTTCGTAGTTGCTTGAGTCAATCATCAGCTTTTTCCATGGTGACATGATGCTTTTAGTAGATGAAGAGATGACTTGTGAAGAAGGATGCGAAGAATCGACAGGCATGGCAATTAACTATAGCTGTATTAATCATATTTATGATTTGTAATTAGCAGGTATATATATATATATATATGAAAATGGTTCCATTTTGGGCATTCCAACTTGGGACACAAGTCAAGAGCAGTGGAAGTTTTGTGGAAACAATCAAATCTGGATGTTGAATACCTAACCCTATTGCCATATCTTCATGCTTCTATGAAAAATGATCCCAGCCTCGTTTTACAGAAACGTTGATTTCATTTTCATCCAGTTTCCAAAGAACTAGACCATCTATATATATATATATATTGAATACTACCTTAAATAAATTGTTGACTTGCACCTCAAAACGGGGTCCTAGATCATCCACAAATACATGGCATTGTGTGTATGTGTTTATGTGTAGTTTGTTTACCCACTATCATCCCATGTTCATATATACATACGTACAAATAAATATATATCTTATATATATGCCATTTAAATGTCTATACATACACATACACTACGGGAATATTTAGACTGTAACACAATACCATCCCACGAGTTCAGCTTGTTCCGGGGCTTTCCACTCCCCGTGCTCCGCTTTTTCGCCCTGGCCGTCGCCATGGGCCGATTTTCGCGATCAACTCCGGCGGCTCAGCTCGATTTTCCAATAATCTATAGCGGTTTCTTACGGAAAGGAGTAACGGGTTGTGTTTTTATTGATACTTCTTGACCACCTGATCATCATCATCATAATCATCATCATCATCATCATCATCATCATCATCATCATCATTTTCTTGGATGACACATTACCACTGCCTCCCAAACTGCTAAACATGCCCTGGGACATCACTTTTTTTGTTCTCCTTTTGATTTGTATTCATTTCTGATTCTCACCATGCACTTGAAGGTTCGCCTTTGCTTGGTGTTGGTTGCTTGGCGCCTCGCAGCCTTCACCTTCCTTTCCCCCACCTGGTTGACCCCGCGATGCCGTGGCGCAGCAGCGTGCCGCGCCAGCCGACGGCAGCTGGAGGCGGAAGATTTTCGCGAGCTGCTGGAGCGCCCGGATGGTGCGCAAGATTTGCAGGAGATGGAAACTGAGAGGGTTGAGGCTGAAACAGATCCAGATGTAAGGATTTCCAAAAGATAAAGATGACAGATGTTGAGGAAAGTGAATCATAATGCCAGAGCCATAGATTTTAGATGAATTTAGATAGGGGCACTGGCCTTGAACACTGAGGACTAAATGTTGATGTGCATCTAGCTGTAGATAAGGAGATGTTAATGGATTTAGGTTTGGAAATGTATGTTGACAGGGTAACTTGAGAGGAGTTTAGTGGACAGGGCGATTGTGGGAAGTGCACATTGTCTTGAACTTCAGGGTTTTTCAAGCGTGAAGCAAATCACATGACTGGATGATTTTAAGATGTCGTAACCTGTAAATCATGCGTCGTGTTTATTTTGAGATTCATCATTTCACTCAGGCAAGATCGCAATGTTGATATTATTGATGTCCCCCATTCGCCTTGTGAACTTGCTCGATGTTAATCCCCTGTGGGGTGTGTGGCCTGCATGCCGGCTGTTGCACTGTTGGGGATCTTGTTTTCCTATCTCGTCAATAAACACCACAAACTACACTCTTATGCTTCACTTATGATGTTTCCGTTGGCTCAGTGCATCTCTCATGGGATTTGGCACGTTGTTTTACATTGTTATTGTCCGTATACAATGCCAATGCTACTTATCAATGTTATCATGGGATATACTGCAATGATATGATACTTTTCCATGGTTGCATTTTTGTACCCCACAACGTCAACCACAAATCTCCCATCGGTGTGACTTAAACCCTTTTGAGGAGATCTTGAAGGAGATGTTGGCGGATGAAGAGCAGCTGAAGGTGCCAAACGTGTTACTGCTGGACCTTGCAATCTACAAACACATCTGCTGCCATTTCCTTTGTTCACCATTTAATTTGCATCCTTAATGGTGAAACTTTATCCAGAATGTATCTTGAAGCTAAAGACGGCTAGCTGCAAAAGATCCAGCAAGATATATTTCCAAGCTTTGGCTCTTTCTATGGTAATTTACTGGACTATGGCCATCATATTTAACAAATTAAACGCTATCAACAACATCCTCCTCCTCCTCATGATAGTCATCCTCATCATAATCCTCCTCATCAACAGTAACAATTATCATACTCAGCAGGCCTATCATGTTTTTATCTTCATCCATATCAATCATCAATCATCATAATGAGAAAATCTGCTCACTTTTGCCAAAACAAAAAGTTATTCCCGTTCCTCATCAGGACTCCAATGAGACCTTCCAAGCCATCACAGCAGCCCAACGTGGTCGAGAAGCAGCAGATCCTTTAGCCAAGTTCCTTTCAGATCCAACCCAAGTGTACCTTGGTGATAAGGATGAGATGAGAAGTTGATAGTGACTTGGGTTCCTGGGTTTGGTTGCGGATGGTTGGGCCAAATTTAATGTGGACTTATTGTTGGAGCAGTATGGAAAACAATGTTCTTTTGGAATTCTGAGGAGCTTGCAGCCAGCGGAAGTTCCTAATCACGTATATTCGTTGTGCTTTGTTTTTTTCCCTTGTTTTCATTGTATCTTTCATGCTGGAAGTGTGTATTAGCTCCCTATGAAGGTGGCATTCAACCTTCGAATGTGTATGCTTCTTCTATTTGAACCCGTCGAATTGTTCGAGACTCTGCAGGCTATTATAGACAATCATAAAAACATATCCCCTGAAAAGAGGCTGTAAAACGACCCTTCGGAAAGGATTTCCATCATCCATTTGTGTTGTCAGCTTCTCCCTCTAGGTGGTCATGGATGCAATCCAGTGACAAGACACAGCAACTCTCTGACATGATGAATCGAATCTTGGTCGAAGCGTCGATCATTTTTGGAGGTGGTCAGATGGTGTGATATCCAGAAGGCTGAGTGATGTTGCTTAGTTCATGCATGATGATGGAGGGTTGAGCTTGCAGCTTTCTACAGAAAGAAGTGTTGCTATTGCATTTGGGTTGACATAATATAGAACTTCATGGGAATGCATGGCGTGTAGAGATGTAGAAGAAAGGCACCAGAAAGCAGCATCCAACACAAAGCCAGGAAGCAACAAATGGAATGATACTCAGCTACAAACCTTGTGTGGGGTAAAATGTATCAAGTACAAATTGCCCTTCCACAAAATATCACAGTACCTACCAAGGAGGTTCCTAAGAGGGTATTAATTACTCTCAATTGAATCTATGTTTATTGAAGCTTTCAATGCCAGCTCCCCCGAAAAAATCGACCTTTTCGGAACTCAGATATTTCACCCGTGGAGACCTTTTAACGGGCAAAACGGCTCGAAAGCCACAACCTCGAAACGGCTGCAAAGGTTCTCCCCTCTTCGAGAAGCTTCGGAAGTTTGGCGCCACGGTGCTGGAACGGCGCCAGATTGCGCAGTTGCCGCCACTTGGCACCCTAAAAGCAGAGGTGTGGAGGTGGATGTTTTGAGGTGAAGATCCTGAGCAACAGAACCTCTCAACGTTTTACAGATGGGTTTGATATGGTTTGATCAAATGATGTGATGTTTGCCAGTTTGGCCTACTGTCAGCAATATTACCCCACAAGGTGTTGCTGCCGAAAGTATACATAAGTGTGTAATTCCTGGTAACTTTCATTAACTTTCTAAAATTGATTTTATACAGGGACCTTGTAGACGAAGACCAGTTGGAGGCAAGAAAACATCTCCAGGTTGCGCACCGATTTGTCATACAATTACCTTCAGAGATCTTAGTAGTGTGCTTCTAGGCGTTAGCTTTGATATAGAGCCGTAAGCATGCAACCCTTTTATGACTCCGGCATTTTTTTTTCAAGTTGAGGTATTTACGTTGGAGGAGATGTGGTGTCCCCAAATCCATCATGAGAATTCTGCCTCCCCAAAATGAAGGATTTAGCATCATGAATTGTTCGGATCCGACCTTGGCTGCTACTTGGTTTAAGATTCACACAGTGACGGAGTGACCCATTGGCTTAGTTTTGTCAGCAACACCTGGTAGCCTTCGGTTCAAGAATTGGCCTGACCTTTCAGCGTGAGGTGAAATATCTGCATTTTGCCAAGAAGTTTCAGGTTCAAACAGTCAGCTTATAGAATGAGCGTCTATATTTTTCTGCATCCTACTGTATGAACTCATGTTCTATTTGGTTGTCCCACAATATACGATTTTTTTTCAACAGCAAGAGGTCCTTTGACTTTAGTGCAGCAATGCCTTTGAAGCCCTGCCAATTTGTGTCTACCTTTGTTATGTAGTTTACAATCATAGCAAAGTTTTGTGGGGCAGAAAGTTCTTTTTTGCTACTCCGTCAAGCATCCTTGCGGAGCCATGTCCCTCGAAATCAAATTGAACGCAGTACAAGGCAATGTCATCACCCTTGATGTTCCCATGACAGCCACCGTTCGGGAGTTGAAGTCGATGCTCCTTGAGAGGCACCCTTGTCAAGATCCGATTGAGCGCAAAGTCCTCAAAGCGGAGCTGCTGCACAACAGCTCAATCGTAGACGAAGCTGAGGCACTTGACTCAGCAACGTTCTTGGGTTCTGAACCCCTAGTGACTGTTGTATACAGAAGGAACGAAGTGGAGGCCGCAACGAAACATGATATCCATACACCGGCCGAAGAATTCTTTGGGGTAAAGATCCCCTGCAACGTGACTGAAATATCCAACCATGCCTTCAAGAAAACACATAGACTAGTTTTTCTCGTAATCCCTGAGTTTGTGACTCAAATTGGGAGTAGTGCCTTTGAAGGTTGCACCTCTCTCGAGAGCATCACATTCGGTGAGTCTGTGACTCGCATTGGGATCACTGCCTTTCGTGGGTGCACCGCTTTGGCAAGCGTGACTTTGGGTGAGAGTGTGACTGATATTGAGGATTGTGCCTTTGCAGACTGTACCTCTCTGGTGAGCATCACATTGGGTGAGTCTGTGACTGACATTGGGGACTATGCCTTTGCAGGGTGCTCCTCACTGGTGAGCATCACCTTGGGTGGGTCTGTGACGGACATTGGGTGCGGTGCCTTTGCAGACTGTACCTCTCTGGGGAGCATTACTTTGGGTGATTCTGTGACTCACATTGGGAATAATGCCTTTGAAAGATGCACTTCTCTGCAAAGCATTACTTTGGGTGATTCTGTGACCCACATTGGTATTTGTGCCTTTCAAGGCTGCACCGCTTTGGCAAGCGTTACTTTGGGTGATTCTGTGACTGACATTGCGGACAGTGCCTTTCGAGGCTGCACCTCTTTGCCGAGCATTACTTTGGGTGATTCTGTGACTCACATCGGGAAGTGTGCCTTTACAGACTGCACCTCTTTGGCAAGCGTGACTTTGGGTGTGTTTGTGACCCACATTGGTATTTGTGCCTTTCAAGGCTGCACCTCTTTGGCAAGCATTACTTTGGGTGATTCTGTGACTCACATTGAGGAACGGGCCTTTGATGGGTGCACCTCGTTGGTGAGTATCACAGTGCCAGAGTCATTTGAGCACGATTTGGATGAGTACAGTTCCGTGGCAATCATAAGAATTCCTGCAAGGAAGGGAAGGAAACGACCACGGGATGAATGAGTGAGCCTGCACGTTTGTTATGACCCGGTACAACCAGTACAACCTGTGGAAAAACTAGTGGCATCTCCAGGTTGTTTCCAGTTCAAGGCTCAAAGATCTTGCAACGGATGGAGAAAAGAAATCTACTGATCACCACCGAAAGGATGGCAAGGTTAAACCAAATATAGCAATTCCATCAAGAGACTTCAAGAGTATATACCCCCAAAGTTTAACATGGAACCTCAAAACGCCTCCTTGGAAAAGGAAAAACATCTAAAAATCACCAGTTTTGGGGTTCCATGTTAAACTTCAGGGTGTATACATTTATTTTTGTATTTACATTGGCATACACTTACAACCCCATACATTTTTTAACCATTATTCTAGGTCAAGAGTCTTACAGTTGTACAATGGAGGAAGCCTGTCTTGAAAAACCATAAGATATCATCTTACTGGGTTTGATGTGTATACAACTATATGTATCTAGTCATAATATTCATAGGATCTTGCGCTCAAACCTTGAGGTCCCCTGGGATGGGATATGATTTGATTGATGGGTTGGTGACATTTTCAAGATCTTGGGGTATGTGGACACCTCAAATTCGGGGATCTCCCGAAATATCCGAACAAAAATGAGATGATCACTGTGAGTGAACAGCAACTCAAAGAGTCTTATTTTTGTGGTTTTCTGCACAATCATGGTCCGGTGAAAAATGGGACTCTTGAATATAGTTGACCAGTGGCATGTCTTCATGGGCATGTTCCACTGACCCATTGTTATGTGAGGAAGGGGAAATCATAGTATGCATGTCACACAAAAATATACATGTAACTCATCCGTTCTATGGGCAAAAGGGGAGATCACTCATTTCAACCCATAAACATGCATATGCCGCATTACAGCAAACATTCCGGTCATAGAACTCCATGTGGTTTCTTGGATCCTGGTATTGCAGATCCACTGTGCTGGAGGCCTGGTGCATTGGTAGAGATCACCGATCTGAAGGCGGGAGTCTTTGCAGGTGGATAGCATTTGACAACCCTTGAAGTGAAATTGCTGCAGAAGTAGATGTTGAGTGGATGCCGGATGCCAAACTACCTTGCAGCCGACAGTTTTTTTGTTGACTCAACAACAAAAAATGTCAGAGGGGATCCTAATCTCAGT
Organism: Breviolum minutum Mf 1.05b.01; assembly: GCA_000507305.1. Lineage (NCBI taxonomy): Eukaryota > Dinophyceae > Suessiales > Symbiodiniaceae > Breviolum > Breviolum minutum. Next base: position 13,009 of record DF244640.1, on the reverse strand, counting down.
GTGTCAGTTATTTCCCGCTTTTTATCATTTTCTGCCTCAAAAGATGTTTAAACACTATTAATCTCGTCTCTACTGTAGAAAATCGCAGCAAACAGAGAGAAACACATTCCAAGAAACTTGCGGTTGCCCCATATGCAGCCCAGTGACCGGGTCTTGTGTTTTAGGAGGCGCAACAGCTCAACGGCTTAGTTGGCGAAGTGGTGGAAGGAACACCGGAGGAACTGCAGGATTTTCCAGATCGCAAAATTGTATTGCTGGACGCTGGGATGGTTGAATGATACTTTGAGGGGGTTAGGAGTTTAACGATTAGAAAAAAGGGATGGGGAACAATGTCATGATTTTTTGGGTGCGAATGTATGGAGTTCAGCATGGACCTGAGTCACTTCGATTTTCATCACTTTTTGGTGAGAGGTGGCAGCCAGTAGCTTTGGATGGATAGTGACATATTTGTGCCGTTTGCTAGTATTGTAGTTGTCGTTCCAGTAGATATGTTTGAATGAATCAAATGATCCTGAGGGTTTTGTTTTTTTTGGCATGAATGTACATTATGCACATAGTGACATAGTGTGTGTGCGATTGGATAATAACTAAAGTAGTTCTACATGAAACAGTTGAATATGATTTGACTGCCTTACCAATGAATCAACTTTCTGATGCCCATTTGATACCCTGAGGAAGATGGCCAAGGTCGTGTGGCCGTACATCCACGAAATTTGGTTTTTCCAAGACATAAGACTGGTGATGCAGCAACTTGGTTGAAGATGTTGGCCACGTTTAGATGCTCCAATATACTTCAAGCTGCATGTTGGAGTGATGGATGGATGGATGCAATCTTTTGTTGTGGATAATCAGGGTATATATGTGGCATATATTGGGCAATGAATCAGAAACATTGGAGATGTTGGAACTTCACAAGTTGTTTTTTCTATTTCACCAACTAGGTATGATGAAGCTTGTAGGATTTTGCAGGACTTGGAGCTGATTTACCGAATGATATGATGGAAGTACGATCTTGGATCCACCATCTGCATGGCCAAAATCCGCCCCGTTTGGAGGTGATTTTGGATGCAGAGTTTGAACCTGGCACCGAGCACGAAGGTCTCGAGGGGGATTTGTGTCAAGCATTTGGTGGTGAAGCGAAGGTCTTTGTTTGTGCTGTGTTTTTTTGGTTCATCGGATTTGCATCTCGTTGATATCCTCCACACTGTATGTCACACTCGTCCTGTGAAAAAAAAACACACTTTTGTCAGTCATGTTCAACGGTTGTATCACTTGAATCTATTGGAAACTTGTACGATGGGACCTGGAGAGCATGATTTGGATATATCCCCGCGAGGTAAATGTTGATACTACAATCATCCTTATATGGAAACTAAACGCCATGTTAATTTGGAATAGGTATTTCAAAATGTATGAACTGTTGGATTTGCGTTTTGAGCTTCAAAGGTTTTGAAGCGCCCAACATTTTTGCATGTCTCCTTTCCTTGGACAACTTCTCCAGTGGTCCGGCTAAGTGCAACGGACTCCGAGGTTTAGAAAACCGCGCTGCCGTGGTATCCACGCTCACTCAAGAGGCGATTTCGGGTCGAAGTCGTAGGGACATGTGTTGCTATAGCTATGTTCTTCCAAATGTACTGTCAATCTATGACAAAATATCATGAATCGAGATAATTCAATAAATCACATGCAACTTCAGCATCATCTCCAACTATACCCTTCTGTATATTATAGCTTCAGTTGTACATGGTCACACCGCATCAGTCAAACTGTCATGGTGACATCCCCTGCGCCGTGCATGGCACTTCAGGAGAAGGAGCTGGGCTTTGACGCCACATCAGGAGAACCGGGTATTGCGCCACCGGACGGTGGTTGGGGAAGGGTTCATGATCAAGCAATACTTTGGTCTCATCGACAAGATGGGATCAGAAAGATCACAGTGAGTTGTGTTTCTACCGGGTTTTGTACTAAGTTGTCCTCCTCCATTTTTTGAACCTTGCACAGTCAATGATCGGAATCCTAGCCCTTCAAAGTTTTTTTTTTCCCAGGACGTTTGGTGGTGGATGTGTTGAGTCTACTACCAGGCCCAACCTTCGAGATTGGAGTTTGGGAGGTATATCTTCTGATGGAATGGTAGACTAGAAAGACCTGGATGGTATTGAATCACATTTGAATCAGTATATGATCATCCTATAGTCCCATCATGTATGTGTATGTGGTATATATGTATTATACGGAATTATACGTCTATAGCTCGCATTTATTCATTCACTTGTCATGTCTGTCGAATTGGCATCATTCGGTCACATAGACGAACAACTCATCCAGCCAGACTAGGATAGAACAAGGACAGAACAATTTGGTAAAGTGATTTGATTGAAAATAGGTTCGTCAGAGGATGTCAGGGTAGAACCTCGTTGCTTCATAAAAGTTTTACGTTGTACATGTATTGATCGTAGTCTATGTTGCTAACGCTTTGATCTCACCCTTACTGTATTTGTATGCATGTGTACAGCATTTGCTAGGCCGTTTCGTTCTATATATTTTCTTTGTTTATGTCTATGAAGGCTTTCAATTTGTGAGTATGTATACATTATTATCTTATTCCTATTAATCACATTGATGTACACAGGTAGCTTTATTTGCACATGATATAAACGGCCTGGGCAAAGTTCTCTCAGCTTACTGGTTGCCAGTATCGCCAACGGTAACACCCGGCACAGGTGGACCAGTGTTGCAACGAATTCTCATGTGGCCTGAGCATTTGCAGAGGTCAGGAAGATGGTTTCGTTTAACAAGGTGACCGACCTGAACCTCCCCAAAAACCCAAACACCTAACATAAACCTACCAGGGTATGGGGTTAAAAAGTAATTTCGTGAGACCGAGATTTACCAGGAATGGTAGTTCCTAACTGATGCAACATGGCATCATCTCGACGGTCATTTGAACATTGAATTTTGCATAGATTTGCGGTCATTACTTAACTTGGTATGCTTGTCGTCATCGTCATCACATGAAAATCAATATCAATAGCAATGATCATCACTCCTCATTTTGATTCCCATCTTCATCATTGTTGTCAACGTGTTTGTTTTGTTTCTTCTTTTTTTGTTCTGCTTGTTCAGGCGGCCCTTCCAAGCCGGAGACACCGTGACGCTCCGGGATCTCCAAAGTGATGGCGTCCTGAATGGCGAGTCAGCTGTGGTGGAAGGACCAGGTAACCTCTGGGACTCTCCGGGCGAGGTGTATTTGTCCTTTTTCCTGCATGATGATATGTGATAATAGTAGGTGAACAGGTGACATCATCATTTTCTGATTCCGAAAAGAAAGTCCGGTAACTTGGGAAAATTGTGAACTCGAACTGGCCCGGCCCAAAACGGCCAATTTTTGGAAGGTTGAAAATGGTGACACTCAGCCCAATTCATTCCACAACTCTTCTCCAAGCTCTTTGAACAATCAATCATTTTTGACCTAATTTCCAAAGCATCCCAATAATCATTGTCAGAAACTTGAGCTTCTAAATACCCCGTTCCTGCCCCAACTGCCAGTTGATTTTTGGGTGCCCATGAACTCCAGGTTCTGAGGCTTGGAAATATTTGGTGATGCTTCTTGATGGTCGACGCTTGGAGATTCGTTGGAGGAATCTCCTCCTGACGAGTGCAATGTCTTCTGTGCCATTCACCTAATGCGAAAAAGATTATAAATATTATATAATTATTTTTTTGATATTTTTTTTATTTTATTCTAGTGGTATCTTGAATTATTTTTTATTATTTATTTAGAAAAAAAAATAAATAAATAAAATAAGATTACCCGGATATTAATATTATATATAATAATAAATTTAAAAAAATAATATATATTTATTATTATATATTATTTTTTTTAATTTTATTTTTAAATAAATATAAAATAATATAAATTAGGATTAAAAATATAATATTTAAAAATTAGAATTAATATATTTTATTTTATTTTTTTAATATAAAAATATAAAAATAAATATATGAAAATTGAGCAAAAGCTTTATAAATATATTTGGGTAAATTNATTTATTTATATTTAAATATATATAATTATATCAAAAAAATATAAATATATATATTTTTTTCCTTTAATTTTATATATTAAAATAATTATCTTATATCTATATTTTATATAATTAATATATATTTATCTTGAAATATATATAAAATATCAATATATAATATATTTAATCTTTCTCTAATATATTTTTTTCTTCAGATAATAATAGTTGTAGAGGTTCTTACTTCCAATAGGGGGGGAGGGCGACGAATCATTTTGGCGGATTGGACGTGGCACCAGGGTGCCATTGCAGCGTGCCATCGTAGGGGTCTGTGCTGGTATTATTATTTTTTCTCATCGAAAGCGGCAGTGCTTCTTGCACATTGTGGCTGATGGCCACAGTGAAACAACTAGGTTTCGTCAGAAGACAAATCATTTTCAATTGCCTTCTACCAATGGATTCTCCATTTACAATGGGTCGATTCTTGTCTTTCATTCCAACATGCCATGATCAGCCAAGTGGGACCATTCCAAAAGAGTACTCTGCCATGTAAACTCCCCAAAAAAGTAAAACTATGGTGGCAGTAGGCAGCAAGTTCTCTTCATTTCACCCGACCCTAGAAAAAAATCCGTGTCATTGACGTGAAATTCACCTGTATGTCCCTGAAGTTTAACAGTTCTTCCCTGCTCTTCCCTGAAAAATGAAGGTTCGGAAGACGATCCTTTCCTATTTGGGAAGGTATCAGGTTAGCTCCCTACATCTCCGGCGCTTCAGCAATTGATGTGATTTCTCCATCATCGGCCTGCGGTGAAACAACGACGGTCATGGGGATGGAACCCCAAAAACCGCAAAAACATGCAATTGTCATGCCAAAGTCAAGAAACACCACAAAAAACTCCAAATGGGTAACAAAAGGCAAATGGACTATATGGAGTTGTTGATCCTGGAAATAGTATGTAAACAAATAGTAGAATATTTGATGGCAAAAGAAATGTAAAAAAAAACATTGAACCTTAAAAGCATCATATCATGCAGTTACCAGGGCCCGCATAACAAGCATCACGCATCAGGTCAAACTATCAAGCTACACTATGCTCCTGTTTCACCCCCTTTCAAAAAAGCGGCATTTAGCACAGCTGTATGATAGGCCCATCATTTCGCAAGGACTTGTGAAGGCATTTCTGTCGCAAACTTATGTTAAATTATATCAAATTATGTTTAATTATATTGATTTATGATGGATTGTTATGGATTTTTGCTACTTTCACTTGTGTCACAGATTTCTCATAAACAACATCGCCGAATCTCCTTATCTCAAACTTCCTGGGTCACCACACTCGAGCAGCTGCTTCTTGTTCAGCTAAGCGAGCTCGTTCGGCCTCTTCGGCTGCCTGGGAAAATAGGGGTGGAGGTGCGGATTTTCGGCTAAACGAGGGATAGGCCGGGTCCCAAAAAGGAAAGTCATCTTCCAACCATCCATTGTTCAGGAGGGAACTGTTAAACTTCTGGGGGTAAGGGATGGGTGAGGCACCTTGAGTTATATAATTGAGTGGTCATCGATTTTTTGCGTTGGCGTTGCAACCTTTCCTTGGACATCTTGTGAAAGGGATTGTATATGAGGGATTAGCCTACAATAGTACCTACCCAAAAGGCAACGACTACATCAATCTACTCAGTGAAGTAATAGAAGTTTAAGGTGAGTCATGACTTCAACATCTTCCCCTCGGGTAAAAAGGGAGCGATGATCTTCTGGATAAAATGAAATGATGAACCACCCGGTTAAGCAGCGAAGCTTTGCTGAAACCGATTCAAAAAACTGACTTCATAAAATCAAAACCAAATTCAAAAAGAGAATTCGTTGATCACCAAGGAGTGTAAGCAACCAGTTACTATAGTATGAAACAACTCTATGTGGGTTTAGATGTTGGGCTTTTTTATGCCTTTTTGACATCTTGCCTCAGCTGTGCCCTGGTCCAATGTGATACCCAACCGGTACCTCTAAGGCTTTAATCTGCAAGATGACGCGCTCCTTGATGTGACCCCGGAAGGGAGTCTGATCTTGGCTGGCCTTAGCTGATCGAGTGGTGGTGGATGCCTGGATGCCTGGATGCCTTGATTAAAGAAGGATGATATTTGGAGTATGTATGTATTGTAGGCATGTGGAGTTCCAACCTATTTATTTTGACTATACATATATCATATATCATATATCCATACATAGAGGGAGCATCTGCATATTGACAGAAAGCAGGAATAGATCTATACACATCTGCCCCTCTAATTTCTAGGGGTGAAGTAATCTGAAGCCACTGATCTTCAGGAGGGAGCATTGAATCAAGTTTTCATTGGCCAGTCTGAATGACCAACACCTGCGTGTGAGCATTTGCAAGTGCAAGTTCGTAAACTCGTACATACAGTACACACACAAAAAGAAAATGTACTGCCGATTAACAGCTATGGCATGATGTAGCTAGGGTATGAATGCAAAAATTGTACCTTAAGTGGATAGTAAAGTAACTACTTAAATTTTATATACTGTAAATATGGTATGATTTGCATCGCTCAACAGTTCCCCATCTCCCATGCTAACCACAAACCTTGCTGAGAACCGAGATACATTTTTCTTCAGCCGTTCTGACAGCCAAATCTGAGCGAACGTGGTGAGACAGTCTGCGCCGCTGTAGGTAAGGATGTATCCAAGTATGTGGAATCCAAAAAGGGGAGAATGAAATCCAAAATCATGAGGATATTGCATGCATGTTATTACTGTATCATGATTTTTTTGGCGTGGTGTGATATGAAATGACTTGAGGGTCCTCTCCGAAATGCAACTTCACAATTGCTGCATAGTGCAATTCCACACCTAAACCCATCATGAGTGGAAATACCAGTCGTTGAAGCTGTTTCCAACTAAGGAAGCCAGAAAGGAAATGGGGTTCCAAGGTTACCTTCAAATGCTCAACACCCAACTCGAAATTGTAGCTGTAGCCCAACTTCTGGGTGAAATTCTAAGGAGTCACGCTGGTCACAAAAAAAAAATCTAAACCAACCCAAAAAGTGATGGAAGTCCCTTACCCTCCTTGGAACAAAGAAATATCCCACCTTGCGAAAAAGGAAAATCATCGACTTTTCCCAGTGCAGCTTGGGAAGGGATCTGTTAGTTCCCAGGAGGGTAGCAACATCACCGGTTCCATCAATCTGAACCAAGGCGCTAGAGGGTCGAACTTCGCCTCTTCGGCTTCAGGAATCACTGCAGGGACCTCTTCAGTGGAAATGGCACTGAGGTGCCAACGCATCACGCATACCCCACTGAAGTTTAATCTAGTTGGTGGTTTCAACCCCTTTGAAAAATATTGGTCAAAATGGGAATCTTCCCCAAATAAGGGTGAAAATAAAAAATATTTGAAACCACCACCTAGTAATTGTTAGCCCCTGAAAAGTTACCATTCCGATAGGAAAGTAGATGAAAGTAGTCAGTAGTCTTCCAACCACCTTTTTTCGGGGGCTATGTTAAACTTCGGGGGCGTAAATCATGAATCAAACATCAAGAAGTAACATGAAGTAACTACAATAAACATCAATGCAAAAAATATCGAACCACGTAAACCAACAAGATACAAATACATGCAAACAATACAACAGTTGATTCTGCCGCAATATTGGAAGCTTCATCTTTGCATGTTCATACCACTTAACTCCAACAACAACCCAGCACCATACAACACCCCAAACATAGAACATAAATGAACATAAATGAACATGTAACCCAACTCAAGTTGATGCCATGTCAATTTGTTGCATCTGATCATTGTCGGTCATTCCCCTAAAGGCCCCGAACGGCATCGGAAGCATTGCTGAAGCGCCGGACCTGGGTTTCTGGAAGCGGCACGAGCTATATACCATGGGCCCCCAAAACCTACATGTTTAGAGGGTTTTTATGGTAAATAACCTGGTTTCTAGATGGCTTTCAAGCCTTTATTTTTCATGGTTTTGGGGGGCCCATGGTATTCATATGGTTGAAACAAGTATGAACATGTAGCTGGCAATACTTTTTTTCATATACATTCTAATATGGTTTTTTGGGTGGGCAAACTGCTGGACCAAGCCATCTGCAGCCCTAGCGAAACTAAGCAACAAAGAAGATTGTGAGTCATGACTCCAATGATGATCATCAACCAGAACCAAAGAAGAGAAAACTCCTAAGAGGTGTAGGCTGTACAAACGAAAGATCAAATAGGCCAACAAAAATTAACTTATCATTTTACAAGGTCAAAAGTCAAAGGTGTAGTGGCAACCTAGTGCTCCTACCGTAAATAGGACACAACCATCTACAAAACCCAACAAATAGGGCTGGGCAGTGGCTTTTTCGAAACTTAGGCTTCATTGCTGCTCTACCACATCTGGGTCGGTTTACCAACCCGCCTCAATAATCACTGTGAAAGGAGATCCATTACTGACCTTCAGAATTCACCTGTGGTTACATGGTCTGGTTGGCATGTGCTTTGAGTGCTTCGGGTAGCTCCAAAAACTTCAGTGGCGATGGGGGGATAAAAACCCAGTGTATCGCAGAGATGCTTGCCCCCGATCATTCTCCAACCCCCATTGTGTGCTCTCATATGCGGTGGTCAGTGGTCCCTAATTTTGGTTGCAAACGTGATCACTTTTCTGGGGATACCCACCTATTGGTTGGGGTGTTGACCCCCCCCCCTTGTGTACTTTAGGGCTTTTAGCCAATATATAAGTTTTTTCATTGATTTCTCCTAGTATACATCTATTCATACATATATGAGCAAATATATATATATAT
>DF244639.1:0-25735 GCA_000507305.1 Breviolum minutum Mf 1.05b.01 | reverse complement strand
AGAAGATCCTGTGCCTGCAGAAGGAGCTGCTCCTAGCGCTCCGCCAGCTGAAGCTGACGTTCGTTTGTTCGAAGATGATCCGGAAGTTCCAGCCTCTGTAGTCTTGATCAAATCTCAGAAAGCAACATCATACAGTAGCCATAGGTTAGAATGTAGTTGCAACAAGCTCCCTCGTTTTGGTAGACCCAAATCGTTTGTTCCAGCATGCATGGCATCCAAGAGCCCACTAGGTGACTTACAACAGACAAATGATATTCCATCTAGTTCATCATCATCAAGTCAGTTCAGAGTTCCCAACAAAAGACACCGGAAACAGATGAACCAAAAGAAGGGTATTGGTCCGGACTCACCCCTTTTTGAGTTTGCTTGCGATCCTGAATCTCAGATGGGTATCACTAGTGAAAAGTATGGAATCCCCCACATTAGATTAAGTAAAGAGTTTGGTGATCTCACTGACCCGGAAGTTCAAGCACAAGTTGATTACCAAATAGAGGCTTGCCCTAGGGCGCCTAATATGTGGGGAGCAATCCCATGTACTGCAGGTTCTGTCTGGCAAAGATTGAACGCTGCTAGGTTAGGTCCATCTTTTAGAGCATACCTTCGTAGGCAAAAGTCACAGTCCAAGAAGTTGTTTGCCAGCTTCGCTGCAAGAGCCGAACTCGTTTTATCACGTGGAGGCACAGTGACTTTTGAGTGGCCTCGCTACAATGACGGATGGGAGCGTGAAGACGTAAAAACATTTTTCACTAACCACCCCGAATTTGTAGAAGTCCATTTTGACGGTTGTGCTGTAGGGATGAAATCCAAAGATGGCAAACCCATTAGAAAACCATGGAAGCTAATGACTACATCTTCAAGAATTAAAGCGTTCTTTGAGAACATGAAATGTAGCCNTCTAGTGAAGTCCACGCCATGGTAACTAAACTCTTGTCAAGAGCAGAGATGCTCAATGATCCCAGAGCTTTACAAGCTATTAGGGAGGAAGCTGAGGGTTTAGTCAAGGCTGGGACATGGGATCTTGATTCAGTTCAAGAATACCAAAGCGTCAAAGATCAAGCTAGAAAGTCAGGTGTATCCGTCCACTTCGGTCAGGCGCTCCTCAAATCGAAGCACAAGACGTGGATAGAACTTCCACCTGAGCTCCGCCCCAAATGGTGGAGACAGAAGTTTGTTAAGCCTGTAGTGCTGCTAGTACGCGCACTCTACGGCCACCCAGATGCAGGCGGTTTATGGGAGGAACACCTCAAGAAAGTCTTGAAATCCTTAGGTGGTTCCGAAGTTCATGAATACCCCGGTAATTTCTACTTCAAAGACACAGGCCTTCTCTTGTCGACCTATGTAGATGACCTTACCCTAAGTGGTCCTTCTGAACAACATAAACCCTTCTGGGATAAATTAACTTCGTTAGTGAATGTTGAACCCCCAGAACCTATCTATAGGATTCTTGGTAGAAATCACGTCAACATTGGCCTTACAAAACAAGGTATCTTCACAAAGGACCAGAAGCTTGTTTCTCATTCAGCTATGGCATTCGACATGTCGGACTACGCACAGCAGACAGTAGACCTTTACAAATCCATTGCCAAAGCTGATAAGCTGAAACATGCTACAACCCCTTTTATACCAGATGGGTCTATCACACCTGCCGATGAAGAAGCCAAAGGAGAACTTGCTCCAAACGCATGTAGGATTCTCATGAAGGCATTGTGGTTAGCACGTCTTGCAAGGCCGGACATCATCAAACCTATTAATGACTTAGCGACTAAAGTCCAGGCATGGACCAAAGCGGAAGACAAGAAGGTTCTTAGATTAATCCAATACATAGATGCTACCAAGCACTATCGTTTAATTGTGTACATCAACGATGATCCATCTGAGTTATACCTTAGTCTTTATGCAGACGCCGACTTCGCTGGGGAGAAAGAAGGAGCTAGAAGCACCTCTGGTGGGTATCTTGTCCTAAAAGGACCGAACTCACATTTTCCTCTTGCATGGCTTAGCAAAAGACAAACTTCCACCTCTAGATCCACAACTGAAAGCGAAGTCATTAGCTTGGCGCATTCCGTCTTTTCAGAAGGAATACCAGCATTAGGTTTATGGGAGGTGCTGCTTAAGCGCACCGTAGAATTGCAAGTGCATGAAGACAACCAGGCAACAATCCTAGTTGTCCGCAAAGGGTTTTCCCCAAAGCTCAGACATATATCTCGCACCCATAAAGTAAACCTGAGTAGCCTGAGCGAAGTGATGTCAGAACCAAACATCGACCTCCGGTACGTTGACACCAGTGAGCAAGCGGCTGATATATTTACCAAGGCTTTGCCACCCCACAAGTGGACGGCAGCTTTGGCATTATTAGGAATCCGTACAGAACTTCCTAGTCAGCTAGAAAAGGCTTGACTCATTTCTGACATTGCGTAGGTGGAACCACAAAGAGCTGCTTTAGCGCTCTTGTACAGTTTAGATACCGGTTGAAGCGGTGAGGGGGGAGTCAAGATTTATGGCACCTAACCCACCCTGTATATAACCTGTATATATACTGTTGTGGTAATACCTTTCCATAATTCATTTCCAAGCCGGGTTACACATGAAACCATGTGCATACCCTCGAATCATATTTGGCTCAAGAAAAACAGACATACGGTTTTTCCTTGTGAAACGCAAAACGTTGTGTTTGTGTTGCTTGTCATCATTGTGTCCCCTTTCCATCAACATATACCTTGTGATATTGTTGTTGTGTTTGGGTACCTCCGTTTAATTTTAAACGCCTATTTTCAAGGGTTTCGTTTGCTGTTAAACTTCCAGGGAGTATCATCAATTTTGCTGCTATGACTTCGAATTTTCGACTTGGCGTTTGTTCTCAGATTTTCATAGATTTTCGACTATCCTAGGCGGCGATTGTCAGGGACCGTCAAAAAAGCATTTTTGGTCCTTCTGATCTTTGCTGTTCGTGTTTGCCTACCAAAAAAAGCGAGGAGTATGATGGACTCTTAACCTTTGCCTACCAAAAACGTGCGCAGGTGGGTTGATATGGAGCGGAGCGGAGCATGTCAGAGGTTACATGATGAGAAGACATGGTAGGTAGAACCCGCTACCTACTGCAACCGGGAGGTGTATATATTGTGTATATTTTATGAGATCCTCATAAAATATGATTTTGTTTATGTAATGTAGTAATGTACTGAAATGCGTTGCGTTTGTTTGTTTCTTTGTTTCACTTTCCGAGAGGTGCTCCTCTGTGAGTATTGGGCACAACTTCACCGAGTGTTGATGCTCAGCTGTCATACAGGCGAGGTAAAGAAGTCGCTGGTTGGATGGAGAGATCTGACGGGTCCCCCACGGAAATGTGCAAAAAATTCCTACATTTTTTTTGTTGATTTTTCATGGTGAATCAGTAAGTGTATACTGTAAATAGACGATCGTCAGATGGATCCTGTCATTATATGTCAATACATTTTTGGCAACATGTATGTTGAGGCATGCCTCAAGCCTGGTCGGGCCCTCTATACCCTCCCCGAAACTAACATAGCCCCTTAAAAAGGGACTCTTCAATAGGAAATACATTTTCCAACCATTGATTTTCAGGGGACTAGTTTCAGGGAGTGTATTAACCTTCATGATCTAACGTTGCAGCATTTGCCCAAGACATTCCTGCAGCGCCATGCAGGATGGGTGGATGATGAGTTGTCCAAGGAGATCTACAAAGAGAGAACCTGGACATGGAATTCAGAACTGAAACTTGTTGGTGGTGGTTTCCAATATTTTTTATGTTCATCCCTACCTGGGGAAATGATCCAATTTCACTAATATTTTTCAAATGGGTTGAAACCACCAACTAGTTGGAGGATCATCCCATTTAGTAAGTGAGTAGTAAGGTCTATTTATAAGCTATTTAGGCCATTTGGAAGGGGAATAACCCCATTTAGGGGACTTACTAACCATGGTTTTTCACCACTTACTAACTGGGATGATCCTCCAAGTAGTGAAGCATTTTTCATTCTCATCCCAAAACTTGGGGAAATGATTCCCAATTTGATAAGAATATTTTTCAGATGGGTTGAAACCACCAACTAGTTGAATTATCATTGCAAAAGGGCCGTTTCACATTGGGTCAACATTTAACACCCTCGAAAACTAACGTGACAATGGAAAAACACCTAGATTTAAGATGTAAAGATGGTGATTTCAATTGTTTTCCTATATTCTAAAACTAAAAATGGTGATTTTCCATTGTTTTCCTATTCAACAGTCTTATTTTCCATTGTTTTCTCATTAAAGATGGTGATTTTCCATTGTTTTCCTATTAAAGATGGTGATTTTCCATCTAGTCATGATAGTTTTCGGGTCAGGCATTGTGTATCCTTTTGTTGGTCTTTTGTGTATTTCCCCAAGGTGAAGTACTAATGGAGCCAAAGCGGGATTGTTGGTCTGCAGCAGAGGCGAACCGACGTTCGCCCATCGTGCGATAGGTGGATCATCCCATTTTTCGTGAGTGGTTACACCCCTGAAATTTAACCGCTGGAACCTGAAAAGAAGTCCCTGGAAGTTTGGAGATTCCGAACTTGGAAACTATCATGACTTCAGGTTAAATTTCGGGGGAGTAATAGGTTTGACTAAACCATGGTGATCGATTTCGTCCCCTGAGTTTTTCCAAGTTGGGGGGTTGTTTTGAGCCCATTTTTGTCCAGATGATACTGTTGCTGTTTCAGAAATCCGGCGGAAACGCACCAGTTGAGGTTGGTAGTTTATCTATTATTAATTCTAGGGTTTCAAAAACATCTGCACGGTGGTTGTTTGGGATTTCTGAATCATCAAGAGTATGGTCCCGACTAAGTCAGATCCTAACTCTGTTATGTTAAGAGCTGATGCGAGTTTTACTGAGAAATGGTGGAGTTGTAATGAGAAGTTGTGTTTCGCCAGGGCATCCTTTGGCTATGTGTCACCCGGCCAGGGAACCTACAGTCAGGTGGGATGTTGCGAGTCAATGATGAAGGGAAATCACGCTTAGACAAGTCTGGGATTTGCAAACATGGCATGCTTTCAAATCCATTCGTTGCAGCCTGCACTCCTTATGATCTCACTGATGTTTCCTGGCCCCTTTTACGCAGAGATTCCTCCATCATTCAGTCACTCCATTCAGCAAATCCTGCTTTTTTCTCCTTTCAGGCAAAAAGATAGTGCCCCTTATGGTAAATCTTATAATTGCGTATGGATTGAAGGATTGGTCGATTGATCCCTGCTGAGGCCCTTTTCAGCGGAGGGAGAGTGATGGGACCAGCCGACCAGAAACCCCTCGAAAAGCTGAACAATTTGAGAAACAATCAAGCCCCAGTTTATGAACCAAGCTTTTGTGATAGCTTAAGCTTCCCACCTTAAGTCGATCATGACAACCCTCAAAGTTTCCAGATACAGTTATGTGCCTAACCAACGATTAGCACATCTAAGATACACAGTTCCATGCTCGTCTCATAAACCGGGGGCCAACGGGGCAACCACCACCGCCAAACCACCCTCGCCATGCCAACGGAAGAACGCAGCCCGTTGAAGGGACAAGTGCGGCCTTTAGTGCCAGAGGAGTCCAAAGATGAAACTTGTGATTCCGGAAATTGCGACATCACTACCAGCTCCTCCATGTTCTTCCAGATGACGATGTCCGTAACTTTGGGTGTCTTCATCTATGAGGGGATTGCATACAATTTGATGTTCCTCTCTCGTGTGTTGCCAGCGCTAGGGAAGGCTGATCACATTCCTTTTTTCTTCCTTCTTTTCAATGTCATTTGGACTTTGGCTCTGGTTGCTTACCTGCGAGCATTTGCCACAGAACCTGGCAGGGTACCCCTCAGCTGGCATGACTTTGTGAAGGATGTTGGTCCAGCTTTGCCAGTCGTCCCTTCCACTGCACGCTGGGCGCCCGGAAAGGCGACATATTGCCGAAAGTGCAGTATCCCTCGCCCAGAGCGTGCTCATCATTGCAATGTGAGTGGCTTTTGCGTATTACGTATGGACCATTATTGTCCTTGGATCAGCAATTGTGTTGGATTGGGGAACTACAAGTTCTTTCTGCAGCTGGTAGTCTATGGCACCCTTTGCTCTTTTGTTGGCATTGCCACATCCATCACAGAGTTTGTTCTGGTCATTGTAAAGCTGGTAGGTATCGAAAGTGACGTTTGGCAAGCAAATCTGCAGATCACTGACATGATTGCTTTCGTGGTATTTGAAGGTCTGGCCATCTTCTTGTCAATTCTTCTTGTCCCAATGTTGTATACCCATGTACCGTTAGCTTGCAACAATATGACGGCCATTGAGTGCAACTACACCAATATGGAGAATCCATATCACTTGGGCAGCAAGATGGCTAACTTGGAACAGGTCTTGGGATCTTTTGGGCCTGACTGGTTCTTCCCAGTGAAACCTTTTGATCCTATCGGTGATGGAGTGTCCTTCCCCAGATATGATGACCCTGTGAAGGATCTCGATCGGAATGAGGGAGAGCATCTTTGGCGACTGAGGTATCAATTGCGTCAGGCAGGGGATGATTTAAATATATTTAAGTATGATGGAATTACCCATTTTGGGAAGTTAAACAATGCAAAATCTATGGTAAACTTGAGGGATTTCGCCTTTTTTTGGTGCATTGTTTGGGTTGAACAAATTCATCATCAGTCCTGTCAGGCTCGACCCAACCCACAAGAGCAGGAGTTTGATCCTTTACGCACGCTGACGCATTGGTTCATTGGCGATGAGGAGGATGCTAGCCCAGTAAATCATGCCAATGCATGTGGCATGAACTGAAGGGATGAGACCGACTTGGATGAGGTTAAAGAGACCCTGCTGGATGAGACTTTGGTGATTTGTTGATGTTGTATATTGTTGGTATATTTGGGTCTTAGTATCTCGATAATTTCCACTAATTGTGTGTTTGACTCAGATTGTTAGTCAAGGCTCAAAAATTATTCATCTCATCCCACGTCCTGTAAAAATGCAGATGGAATTGATCGTGCGTGCCACCTTTGGAAGTGAACGAAAAAGAGGCTGCCCACACTTTTGCAATCATGGCACCGGCCACCACGACATTGATGTTGAAACTCCATGGCATAAAATCCTGTTATCCAAATTTGCAGTTTCTCCTGNCCTTCCCCCCTCCCCCTGTGTCTTGTGGGTGGGAAATGTGCACACATCTTCGTACTTTTCCAAATGTGTTTGCGCAATGGCGCGACACGTACTTCAAGTCGTATGAAGATTATGTGCTAAATCTGGAGCGTGACGGTGTTTACGCAGACGACCTTTGTTGCATGGCTGCCAGCCATCTCTTGCTGCGACCGCTCAGAATCATATCTGATTGCTCTGGTGATTACACATTTGACTTTGAGCCCCCAGAGACAATAGATCGTTCTGCTTGGGGACACCCTGTTGTCTTGGCCTTTTACCTGAAGGGTAGGCACTATGAGGCTACGCAGCCGCTTGAAGCGGATGTGCAAGCCGCAAAACGCAACAAACGTGAAGCACAGTCCTAAAAGGTGCTGCTATAGGGAGACTTCACGGGGGGATTGAAACCAAATTCTAGCGTAGTGAATTGTTGTGGAGGCCTGGGTCTACAGACTCTGGATTAAATTCGAATTTCAGCCTTTTTAAATCCATTTCCAAGCCTTTTCTGGATTCACTTTCCAGCCTCATCCGTTTCTCCTGCCTGTCAGGTAGTTTTTACTTAGATAAGATGGTGCAGCCAAAACATTTGGCAGGCGATTGCCTCAAGTGTTGGGATGGTTCGCCTGAATCCTTGCGCATTCCAAAGCCATCAAAATCGGGTTTTCAGGTGCCTTCTTCTCGGAAGGAGAAGCAACGAAGAACAGCAGCCTGGCAGTGGATTACTCTGAGGGAACTGCCAGAATCAATTTGTTTCCAGCTGTGTGGTTTCCTGAATAATTGGGATTCCTATTAATATATACTTAGTATGATACACATTTTTTTGAATAAACCATACAGTTAGCCGACAAATGTCCAAAATACCATGATAAGCGATAGTATGTATTGCAAACTGGTGGAGAGGGCGATGGAGAGTGAGAGAGAGAGAGAGCGAGCGAGATACTTACAGTGCATCTGCATATTATGTATTAAAGAATATGTACTTACGATTTATTTTATTGTGCACATTTGAAATCATAAGGATATTCACGTGTATATATATATATATATACCGTAGATACTGACAAAAGATACAGTGTGCAGTGGCCCCCTGAGGGGATAGTTGGATGTACCCCTACCAACGTACCCCTATCAAAGACCCCTATATAANAGTGGCCCCCTGAGGGGATAGTTGGATGTACCCCTACCAACGTACCCCTATCAAAGACCCCTATATAAGCCCTTTTCTTTTGTGGGTATTCATGGGTTATAATTAATCCCCAAAAATCTCCTAAAAGACCTTTTAAAAACACCACCATAAATATACCATGGGCACATGTACGTACCTCAGGTCGTTTGGAGGTAGACGTTACGTCCAAACGTCCCTTGAATTTTCCCCAAGGCATGAGCGATTGTAAAGCCATGGCTGTGAGCCTGGAGGATTCCCGTTGGGTTCTCCGCCTGGGGGCAGCCAGTGCCAATCGAACAGGAAAATCATCTGAACCAACCAACCGTTCAATGACTTTGGGTTCCAGCTCTTAATTTTCAGGGGTGTACAAATTCCTGATCCCATGAGTTGTTTCAAGGAAAACCCATGGGGAAAAATCCATGACGTTTGACTCCGGCTTTCATCAGCTTGACTTGAAGACCTTTGTTTGGTAGCTTAGTTTCTCTGAACATACGCAGTTTTTCAGGGTTTTGTTCAACTGGGATACATCCCATCCAAACCTCCTGTTTTTTTTTGGCAGATTTTTCGAGGAGTGGGTGATGGGTTCTCGGCCACAGCAGGGAGCTTGGTGTGTTGACATGTTGAAGATTGAAGCAGAGGGGATTTGTCGTAAGAAATTCTATTTCAGTTACTGCACCCTCCCCAATTGCTGACATTTCTTCACCTGAAAATGGGATGCTTGGAATACTCGTTTCCTTTTTGCAAGACGGCCCTTTTTTGCAGGTGCGAACGCTTAGTTAGTTTTGGGGAGTGTAAAGCATCCATCCACTCATCATACAGCCCCGAAGTTTAACATAGCCCCTGAAAAATGATGGTTGGAAGACTACTTTCCTGTTGGAATGGCTTGTTTTCAGCGGCGAACTGTTAAGCTTCCACGGAGTAACATCAATTTTGCTGCCTTGACTTCGAATTTTCGACTTGTCCTTGGTGTTCTCAGACTTTCGACTATCTCGAGGCGATTGCCAGGGACCATGAAAAAGCCCAAGCCGGATTCATCCATGGAAACCAAGCTGCGTTTAGAACGGAACCACCAAGTGAAAATCGTCCATTCCGAAGATGTCCAAAATGTCATAAAATGTCCATAAAACTAGGTGGTGGTTTCTCAATTAAAAAAAAATCGATTTTCACCCCGAAAATTGCTTTGGGGAAATGATTCCCAATTTTGAACAGCATGCTTTGCAGATGGGTGTGGAAAGACACCACCTGGAAAAGATGTGTTTTTTTCCTCTCCCTGAGGATCCGAGCAGATTCCACTTGAATCGAGTTCTTGGGCGATGGTACCATGGCAGATATAATAGGAATTTTCGGGTGAACATGAATGTCTTTCTGAATCTTGTGGAATATGATTTGAACATATGAACTTCGATTCGTTGTATTAGTTGCATGATTTTGCATGTGCACTTTGAAATGGTTTGAATGTATCTAGATTGTATCTATAGAACAATTTAATTTACAACATGCTGAATTTTAAGCCACTCTCATTTGACAATGAAATGACAACTGAGGTATGTGATCTGGCGCATAGCCACGGAGAACATGGAGGAGCCGCACAATGTTTTATTTTTTCCGCTGCACATATTTGAACAGCGGTTTAACGTGGCTGTTTCAGGACGAGGATGACAAAAATCTGGTGAGGGAATACAAATGGGATCCCTCTGAGACTCTTGGGCAGCATACGTTCAACAGTTTTTGGATGGTGCTGCTATGTGCTGATGCGCCTTTTTCAAAGGTGGCTCATCTCGGTCGTGTTGAAACAACATGTGCCCGATGATATCCTGATATCCCATGATCATGTTTTGGGATTGAACACGAGCAAGATGAGTTTGCCCCCGAAAATTAATACCCCCTTGAAAAAGGAGAAACATCGACCCAAACCAGCAATTTTTGGGGTTCAAGATGCTAGTTTTCCAAGGGCGTACCCCTTAGAAAAGTAGCATCTCTGAAAGACACGTGGATTTTCTCGGTGGTGGTTTCAAACATTTTTGATTTTCACCCCTACCTCGGGAAATGATCCAATTTGACCAATATTTTTCAAATGGGTTGAAACCACAAACTAGATTTTGCTTCGAAAACAATGAGGTGCTTTATCATTGCTCGCTACATCAGCCGACGTGGCGAGAATCGAGTAATCGAGGAGGAACCAAAGTTTTCACCTAAAATGGAGGCTATGTAAGCTGTATGTAAGGGTAAATGTAAGGGAAAACCCATCCCAAAAATTATCTTATAAGGTTCAGTAATTTTAGGTACCTGAAATGCTTGGTGATAGATTGGTAGTAGTCATAGTATAGATTCGCCTTGGAAGTCCTTGGCCACCATCTCTTTTTGGCTTGGTTTCCGAGTTTCGCAATTATTTTAGAAGGGGTAAAAATCATCATCCAAAAGGTTCACCAGCATTATTAAAAAGGTAGCAAGGACTTCCAGGGAATTCAGATTAGTATTATTGAAAAAAGCGATCTTGAATCAGACTCCAAATACTAACTTTCCTTGAGTTTCCTTCCACTGTTTTTTTCTCCTACCATTTCGCCTTTTGCACCAAGTTGATTCGCAAATTGTTCCAGATTGTTTTACAATGAACACGTTTCCTGAAAACTAACATGGAACCTGAAAAATCACATTTTAGGAAAGGAAATGTTGGGTGTCTATAGTATATATTATATTTATATATATATATATTTATAGATCTTTACTTCAAGAAAAATTGGCAGCAGGAGCACTTGCATCCAGTGTCAGAGTTGGTTTGGCAGAAGAAGCCCCAATTGAGTCTTCCTTTCAACGCTCGGCACCTTGGCTGAAAAAAACGACCGGCAACTTGGCTCCTGAAGATGCTTGAGTCGATGGATTTCCTATTGAACATGGGGATATTCCAGCCAGGTATGTTGTTAGTTGATCCCAGAGGGTACTTGGAATCAGCTGCTTGAAAAAAAGCACTGCAAACCTGAGACTTTGCTGAGGTTTCCTAATTACGTGATCGTCTACTGCCGGGAATCTCAAGCGTCATCCGTCATCGATCGCGGTTGTGGTTTCTCATGTTTTTTTTTGGTAAGTTTCATCCCTTCTAGGTTGTGGTTTCAAAGATTTTTTGATTTTCACCCCTATTTTAGGAAGATTTCCATTTTGACATATTTTGACTCATATTTTTTCCAAATGGGTTGGTTGAAGCCACCAACTAGATCCCTACTTGGGGGGGAGGGGAAAAATGATCCAATTTGCTTGGCACACGCGCATGAAACTTGACAACGAGGTTCTGAGGATGCGGAGGCGAGGGAAAATACACGACCAAATACCCCGACGTCCTTGGATGATGGGGAAACGGAGGTATTATTTTTTTCCCTCATAAATCAACAACGTGGGTGTTTTCCGAAAACAAGGGTACCCCTAAATCATCCCATGTTTCATAGGGTGTTCCATGAAATTTTCACCATCCATTTTGGGGTACCACCATTTTAGGGAACCCCCCACATAGCAAATTTAGTGACTAATGAACAGACTGATTCATCCGTCAAAAGATCAGTCAAAAGTTTAAAAAAATGATGGGATGAGGCTGGATGTTGGATGTTTTTATTCTGCCCCAAGAATCTGCCAACGATTTGATGCAAGAGTCAGAACATTCAAGCATCTAATATTTGGAACCCCAAAAATGAATATTTGGAAGATGACTTTCCTCTTCAAATGGGGTAATTTTGAGGTTCCAGCCCTTAATTTTTCAGGGTCTACAGATCTTTTGATTTGTGCATGCTCGTTGGACTTGAAGTCAGGTCGCGATCATGGGCAGAAGCGACAAGAAAGCAGTATGGCTGATGTCACGACATGTGACCCTGGAAACGAACGCACTGCAGAAGATGAGAGAACACTTGCACAAATGCGGTAACTTGGTTCTTGCACAGACTTGAGCGAAGAAAAACCAGAGAGCCACATTGAATGGATTTGGTCCAACCTGAACTAGTTTGACATTTTGGTACCAATGCCTTCTAAGAAGAGAGTCGGTAGGAAGGAAAAATATGGAAAAAATGGGTGACCTTTTTCTTCGCCGCTTCATTGATTTCCGTGGCCCGACTTTTTTTTTCCCCATCTGAGGTTATACCACTTCCAACCTTACAAAGGTGCGTCAGGAATGGGTCAAGGCACCTGTGTGTGCATGGTCCTGAGGCTACAGCGTGGCGTCGTTCAGCCGTTGGTGCGTGATGTCGTTGGGTGGATGCGATTTCATATCCATGGGATATTGATGGATCTCCGTGGATGGCCTTCTCGAAACGCCTGGGAAACATTCAAGCACTTGTATCATTGCTGGCAAGCAGGCTTTTTGGGCGCAAGCTTCAGTGGTGTTGTTTGGTTCCTTCAAGATATGAGACATGCTGCGAGTGGTGGGGTTGGGCCAGGGTGGCTTCAGTTCGTAGTTCGGAGCCGACGTCGATATTTTGGAGCTTTCCCTCAGTGGCGGCTACGAATAAAGGTCTTTGGTAGATCGGTTTGGAAGTGAATGATATTTTGCCAGGAAACTGGTGGTGCATTTCTGGTGCGGTGCAATTTGCCACAATTGTCCCTTACCCCTTGGACTTCGTGGTTGAAAGGATGCCGTTTCGGTGCTAGGGACTCCGACGGACCTGAAGAGTCACGGTTTCGCTCTGCAAAGATTGGAGAGAAACCAAATGAGTCGATTTGCTGCTTTGAAAATGTGGTACCCTCCGGAAAATGAACGGATGGTCATGGAACCTAAAAATCACCCTTCATTGAAAAGGAAAATCATGTGAAACAAACCTCCATTTTTTGGTTCAACATGTTAATTTTCCAGGGTGTACGTGGTGTACGCGAAAGGTTGTTGTGGTCGCATTTTCCAAAACACACTTGCAAGGCTTAGAGTTCGAAAGGTCTTCCAGTGCTGAAGACCCTTATTAGTGCTGTATCGATGCATCACGGTGGTTTTTTGTCCACCAGCATGGTGAAAAAACGTTCATGAGTCGTGCTCTGTTGCCTCAAGCAGCATATATCAACAACGATGCCGCAAAGATGATCAAACATGGATCAAGTGGCACTTTTGTAAAGATGCTCAAGATTTTTCGAAGACTTCCAGAGCTAAAAAATGTGCAAGAATGGATCCAAGATGTTTTGGTGGCATATGAAGTGATAGCACCTCATGACAACTACAACTCAATATACATCAATCCAACCCCAGCTGCATGTTGTCAGACCGTCATTTCTTCCATTTTGCTTCTGTAAAATTATGGGGTGACAACAAACTTCCATACTGCCTCCATTGACATGTGGTCCACAGCATGGCTTGGGCCATGGCTTCTTACACTACAAATCTCCGCTGAAAAGCATCAGTACTGTATTATTGGTGCGAACCTTAGGGAAAAACCTTATGCTGCTGCTTTCCCCAACATCTCCAAAAAACAAGTGAAGACAATTGACAGAGAAGTTGAAGTTTATATTTTTCTTGATCCTCGGCCTGATTTTGACTCAATTTTACCTAATGTGCCTATGTCCTGATTTATGTCCTCTACTTCTTTTTTTTTACTGAGATTCTAGGGAAGATTTTTGAGGTCAACGGTGTGATTGTTGGTCAACATTTTAAGCCTCGTGATACGTTTTTCGTTGTATCATTTTTCTGGATACAGTCGGGAATCAATGATTCTAATGGCTTATTAACCATTGGTTTCCCTTGATAAGGCCTTATTCAAGCCTTATTTCTGAGGGGGCCCCCGTGTTTTGGGGGGCCCCTTTTTTGACCGTCCCCCAAAATTGCAGGTGCAGGACCTGCGGGTATACAATTGGGTCACTTCCTTAAGCATGCTCAGCGAGACTATGTCATTTTTGAAAGGCGGGATTGGGATTGGTGACTGTCGCTGCCACGCCTCATGTCTATCCAGGTCACGGTGAGACCTGGTTAGACTCTGGGAAGATTAACGGCTGGAACATAATCATAGAGGCTTGGAGTTTGGAAGGTCATTTTCCTTTCTACATGGGTGATTTGAATGTTCCATGTTAATCTTCCAGGGTGTAGGCATGCTTAAATATCGCTTCAAACAAAGGAAGAATTGGAGGGTCCCAATTTTTCCGTGTCACAACATGGCTTGGGGTGTTGTCTTGCCTCAAGCCGACATACATTCCACTGGCGACCCAAGTGTTTCGTTGGTTCGTTTCTATGGATACTTTTTCTCTTGATCGGACCTTTAGGCAAGCTCGGGCTGGTAGTTTTTTCGAGCACTACCCACGACATCGCAAGCTCATCTCGCTGAACAAGCGGAATCTTTGCTGCATCAAGTCATGGGGTCTTACGGTAAGAGTTGATAAATCACTAGTTGTGGAGTCTCCCCACAAAATACACCCCGTAAGTTTAACATGGAACCTGAAAATGGTGATTTCCAAAAGGAACCTTTTTGTCCAGGGGCTGATTTTCAGGTTCCACGTTAAACTTCAGGGGTGAAAAAGGAAAGGAAGTGCAAGCTGCAAGACACGACAATTGATGTATATAATGATATATGTAAATGTATATTTATGTACTATAGTTGATTCAAAGAATATCGACATACTCTGACAAAAAGCTCCTGCTTTTTGTCCCATGCACCACCCCCAGCTTTGGTTGGGAGGGCCAGTCCCGCTCTGAGGAAAGTCCGTGAAAACCGTAGCTCTGATTTTGCCTTCAGACATGACTGGAACACTCTCATTGATGTGCGAGAGGCCTCCGTTGTGTGTTTCAGTTGAAAATTGAAAGACCTCGATTTGCCGCCATAGCCTTCCCAAATCAAAAATCAACCTATGATTTTTGCGTCCTCACTGGAAAAACCAAAAAAAGTGTGCAGAAAAGAGGTTTTCCAGTATCATGAATTCCCCATTGGAAAAATCCAATCGACCGATGATTCTGCAAAAATCAATGCTAGGTGGTGGTTTCAAACACTTTTTATTTTCACCCCGAAACCCTGGCAAAATGATCCAATTTGACGTTCACATATTTTTCAAATGGGTTGAAACCAACCACCAACTAGGTGCAGTTTAAAGCCACTATGCAAAAGGTCATACTGTTGATGGTTCAGAAATCCGGCAGTTCCACTCACCAGTTGAGGAAAAGGTAGTTGAAATCCCATTATTTACAGTAGTGGAAAAGAAGATGGCACAGTCCCTGTTTGTAAGGACCCTTTACTAAACTACCTTTTGGTATTTGTGCCATGTATTTTGACCTGGTTGGCCTTGACATTGCCTGAAAAAAGTTGTTGCTGGTAGGACTCCTTGCGCACGACACCAGTCACTGATCGTTCCAAGGAGCTCTTTCCACATGTGACTTGGGTGGGTGTGTCATCAGGGGGTGTTTCACACCTTGGGATTTGGGTGAAGCACCGTGGGATTTGAGATTTGAGGATTTGCCATTCCGGTAGTAGTGATTTCTATAGATAACTTGAGGGCGACTTTGTTTGATTCATGCAAAACCAGCGATCCATGGTTTTTCATTGGATTCGGTTTCTTTTTTTAGGGATTTGTCATTTAGGGTTGGCCAGATAATATATGGTCATATGAATGTTGATCCATATATGTGTGTATATAAATATATATAAATATGTGATATATATATATACATGTGTGTTAGTGTTTTTAAGAGCATGCTACAACAAAAAAGCAAACCCTAAAAGATCTGGTTTTACTCATTCCAAAGGGCGCATGGTTTTTCCAAACGCGACAAAAAACGTCAACTCGAATCTGTGCGACGCCTGGGGTCCCAGGCTTCAATCCTTTCGGAGTACCTGAAAGACTTTGCGGCCGAACAGGAGCAACACATCCGCTACCGGACGGAGGTCTTAAAAGTTGCATGGCTTCAAAAAAGGCAAATTGGATGAAGGAAACCCGGTGGGGATAAATTTTGCATGGACAAATAACATAAGATTTAAAAAATCCGTGGGGTCAAACCGGAAAACAGAAATGGTAATTACACACTTGAGTCCAGCACACGTGTGCCCCTTGTTTAAAATCGTGGACCACCCCTTTCCCCCTCCAAAAACCAAACCGTGGGGTTCGCCATGCCTATGGGAGGAAGCCGACCCGACCTTTTGTTTGCCAAAAAACAGCCTTACCTGCTGAGGTCCTGCCTTCGTCGGGACCCGATAGCCGTTTTGAACTGAGACTCTCTGAAGGCACAGGGAGTTTTTTTGGAGCGAAAATTTTGGCGGTTGTGACTTGGCTTTGGCCGGTCACTTTTCCCCACCCCTTTCCCAAGTTTGGTGGGGGAAAAATCCGATGGAAATCAGGGACCTAAGCATTAACAT
The DNA here is from genome assembly GCA_000507305.1 of Breviolum minutum Mf 1.05b.01. NCBI lineage: Eukaryota > Dinophyceae > Suessiales > Symbiodiniaceae > Breviolum > Breviolum minutum. The sequence continues at coordinate 9,136 of DF244639.1, read as the reverse complement.
GGATGCATATTATTGCTATGTTTCAAAAACGCTTGAAAGATGCACTCAATTGAATGCATCTTTCTGAATCATTTTACAATAATGTAATATTATGCAGTATATCTATTACACATGTTACATTTCACGGTCCGGATTCCGGTGGCTTCTGAATCGGAGCAAACTTGTGACCTGCAGCAGGTCAAAGTTGCTCTTGTGAAGAGCTGGTGTTAGCCACGGGCTTCTTTCGACCCCGCACTGGGGCAGAGAAGGTAGATGGCAGTTGCTTGACGGAGGTTTCTACCGGCGGAAACGGGTCCCGGGGATGGGGATGAGATACTAGTTGTGTGTTTCCCAAGGCATAAAAAAAGGAACCTCTTATATAGATATTATAGTATTATTATGGTATTTTCACTGAGAAACAAATAATATACAAGAGGCAGTCCATATATAGATATATGATGCTATATGTACTATATGATATCATATTTGAATATATGTAGTATTACTCATACAATCATGATCATCAGGTCTTCATACTGACCCTCCACGTGGAAGCACCGAGGCCACTTGTTGCTAGGCTATGAGGATTTGCCATCTTCAGGCAGGAACTGGTGGGATTCAGTCACCTTGTGTTTGTTCCTTTTTTGGGCCGCTATCAACACAAGGCAAAGGGCACTTCATCTAAAAAAACACTGAGAGACTTCCAGAAGCTTTAACCCCTGGGAACTAACAGGTTTTCCACCAAAAGTAAACACTTTCAAAAACTCCAGAAAACCCCCACCAACCTCCGAGATCTTCTCCATCCCATGTTTTTTTGTTTTAAAATTCCCCCCCATTTCCAGGCACTTAAAAGAGTCGATGATTGGAAACCGCGAACCATCTCCTACGGTAGGATCTGTTGGTTCCCGGTGATTCGGATTCCCAGATTTGCAGGTGAATCCTTTGAGGGGCAAGCTGTCCTGGTCCTGGGTCAAGGCAATGCAGCATTGGAGACAGCGCAGGAACTTCAACAATACACTTCCGAGCTGCATCTGTTGGCACGTGGTCGGCTATTACCACAGGGTGGTACTGGGGTGCGCTTGGCCTACCAGACGCACTATGTTACTTGATGTGGAGAGAGAAGACTTCATTTGTTTGGGAACCATCATTGTGTTTGTTCAATTGTTTGGTGATTTTGGTGATTGGGGTTGAAATTTTGTTGTGGGGTGGAGGTGGTGCTGGTGCTGGTGTTGTTGTTTCTGCAGCTGCTGAGAGAATGTAGTGTTGAGTCGTGTTCCGCCATCAACGGCGCTGCTGCCTCCAGTATCGGCTCAAACTGGATGTGATCCAGGTCCTGAGTTTACGTTTTATTTCACCGCAATGAACCTTAGAATGCCACTTGGCGTATTTGAGTACGTTTCAAAAAAAGCGACACATGGAAGCATGCGCATTTTCCCCTGCAAATTCCCGTGTCTTCTGACAAAAGAGGCAGTGCTGCTCCCCAACAAAAACCTAGAGAATTCTGAATGTTGAGATCTAAACTGCCACCAAACCTTCCTACCACCAACGGAACCAGGTTCTGGTTCCATGGCTTGTGGTTTTTGACAGTCCTGGCTGATGATGATTGTGCACCTGAAGTAGCTGCGTCCTGGATCCAAATGAAGCTTCAGTATGACCTCAATGATCAGAGTGATGAAGGCACCAAACTTGTTGGTTGGCCTCAAACAACCCATTGGAATTTCCATCTGAAACAAGCTCAAGCCAATGAGATGCCTCACTTTTACCCCAAAAGTGTTTTTTTTAAGGCTGTTTCGAAATTTGGAGTCAAATTAGTTTTGAATTTGTTCTCTGTGGCATTTTGTTTGTGCCTGAAGGCTACTACTGGGTGAAACGTGGAGGTGACCTAGCTACCACAAGCGCAATCAATTGGAGTGTGCCAGATGTGACAGAATCGCCAGCATGGGTTTGGCCCAATAAGGACGATGAGCAGGTACGCCATAGTCCATTAATTGATGACAAACTCAATATCTACGTGTCTACTACCAGAAAGCTTCGCAAGTTTGACCGGCTTGGCCAACTCCAGTGGACCTTCAAATTGGATGAAAAGGCTGTCACCTCCCCCACCTTGCACCATGGGAAGATCTACATTTTGAGTGGTTGTGGTAGTGACAGTGGCAAGATGTACCTTTACGCTCTTCACATGGAGAATGGCAAGATTGATTGGAATGTGACACTTGAAGGTCAGTGCATGGGGGAAGCCAGTTCTATCTTGGCCGTAAATGAGATGTTGATCCTGCCCTATAGGACAAAATTGACTAACGGCGAAGAAGATGGTCTAAACACTCTGGGCGGTGGAGCGAACGGAGTGAGAGCTGTGAGTTTGAACAATGGAACACATCTATGGGATTATGTGACCGATCAACTCATGTGGAACTTTGCCCCTTCTACACCAGGCGACGGTACCTTGATTTTCTCATCCTGTTGCGGTGCAGTTTTTCGCATCTCCTTAGAAAAGGGAGAAACGATTTGGAAGACAGAGGCGCCAAACGGGATCAAGAACACTTTTTGCGGCACCGGTGGAGGAGCTTTGGGACCCAATGGTATTTTCTATAGTGAGTTCAACACACATCATTTAGCCAGTGAAGAGAAAAGGGGCATGGTGGCAGCTCACAATGTGACAGACGGTGCAAAGCTGTGGGAGAGGAAAATGGAGAAAGGCTATGATGGGATACAATATCCTGCCGTAGGGAAGTTGGGTCCGAAAGGCAAGTTGTCGGTGGTCGTTGCTCGGTGGTGAGGCCGTTTCTTTTTAAACATATTTTTGTGGATCTTTTTCATCCCCCGAAAAACCTTGGGGTTGTGATGGATTTTTTTTCACCCATTTTGGAGGTGTTTCGCAAATATGTTTCAACAAATGTTTTTTTTTCAAAAAAACTCAAGCACCAACCAGGTTGGAGTGGGTCAAAACACCAATGTTCCCTTGCCATTGGATGGTGAGAAATTGGAACAATACCTGCATGACTCGGACTTCCGTGAAGACTTGAAGGCCTGGGGCCCAGAGAAGAAAACCCATCACCGGGCAATCACCATGGCTGTCAGACTCGACACCCAAAAACTCCCAGAATTCATGATGGCTTGAATTTTTTGTGTGTTTTTTTTTTGGGGGGGGAAAATTTCTCCAAGATTTCCGGTTCCTTTCATTTAAGGTCATTTTCCACGGAACCATGATATCCATGATTCTGGGAGAAAGGGTAAATATTAAGGATTAATGAATCACAGGATCTGTTTTCAACTCCCAACATTTGGCATTTAGTGAGTCATTTTAACTATTTGGAAGTCTTTGGAACTCTCAGTGTGCACATTCCCTTTCATACCTCAGGATTAACAGGTTTCTGACACCAAAGGGGATACCCTCTGGTAAAACTGACATGGCAATGGAAAATGGACCATTTGAAGATTCATTTCCTTTGGCCGGTCCTTAACGTTTTTCCACGTTTCTAGGTGCCACATTTCTTGAACCGCGTCATGGCGCTAGATGCATTGACTGGTGAGACCCTTTGGACCTATGAGGAGCCGGTTGCTGGACGACTACCCATGGAGTTCATGAGGGATCCGAAAACTCTTATGGTAGTCTCAACAGTTTGGGTGAAACATGAGTGCAGGAGGCGGACTTTTTTTTAAAACTTGGAAATGATTGCAGGTGAATGAAAGCATTGGAATGCACCATAATGACCATAATGCACTTGATTTTTGAGATGTTGATAGTCTCCTTTGAACACACACGTTTATCTTGTATTGCTTTCAGCATCTACAGAATTACCATACTACATTGCAGCATAGTGCGTTGCGCAACTCTTTTTGGTTAAACATATTGAAATGCTTCTGGTGTCCATGTATATAGTATCGCATGATATCGCATGTGTGCTTAGAACCTCGAGTGATCCCCACCATTACATCTTAAAACAGCCACGTTGACATCACGCTCGTTATGTATTTCAGCCAATAGCACTTGACGCAACAAATGCACTGAGTCCACCGTATGTGTCTTGTCACATTGTCAACAACATGAACTGGCAGTTGGTCATGCTCATTCATCTGGATGCTCTGACAACAAGCAGGCACAATGCCAGGCGTGCCAAAGAACAATCTCACGCAAGCGCTTTGAAAGCTCCGCTAACTCCATCCTCTGTGACCTGTGCACTGATGTCGAAAACATCATAATACATGCCTGTGCCCGCTTTGTTCACACCAAATTCAGCGCGCAAGCAGAGCTTCTGCGTCATCACGCTAGCCTCCAAATTCTGTGTCTGCTCACGCTCATCCATGTTGAAAGTGGCATCAGCCACAGACAAGCCAGGGTTCTCAAAGCATCATCCCACAATGCCACTTCCAAGGTCAGCAAACAGCACCTGGGCACCATACACCTTTTTCCCTGCACTTTGTCCATGGACTTCACACGTCGAGGCATTCTTGCTGAACATATCTTCTGACATTCTTTGTGACATATTTGCTGACATTCTTTCCGGCATATCTTCTCACATTCTATCTGGCATGCTTTCTGGCATATCTTCTGACATTCTTTCAGTCTGAGGGAACACTGGCTGCGCAGGATCACGGTTGAGGCCCGGCAGGGAACACTGGCCGCGGGGGTTCGCCGTAGAGGTCCGGCGGCGAACGCTGCGCGCAGGGGCTCGCGGTCTGGCAGCGCATGCTGGAGACGTGAGGCTCGCGGTTCAAGAAGGCAAGGGCTGCAACGAAGGAGGAAGGAAAGAGGAAAAGGAGGAGGAGACTAACATAAAATCTAACAACCCTCACCTGACACGTGGGAAAAAGGTATAGCCTGCAATTGCGAACCGGCCGGTAGCCGGTAGCCCTTTGGAATGCACATATTCTTCAGAAAACCCACGCATCATGAACATTTTCTGCCATCAAAGCCGGTGTGGCTAGCCCGACCCAACAACCAAGTTCCAGGGAACCGGACTGGCTAAGAGGAGAAGTTGAATCGTCAAAAACACCTCATAGTTTCAAAACGGCAAAAAAAACCCGTGCATTTCGCTGTTGAACCAAAGCTGGGTTAATTATGGTTAATTCACTCTTTGCAACCACGAGAGCAAAAAAAAACATCTTTGAAACGGCAATCTCTTCACACCAAATTTGTATCGACCTTCCATACCTCTAGCCCACAGAAATCAGGTTTTCAAACGCAGTATATATCGGTATTCCTTCCTTTTTTCGGGGCAACAAAAACCTATGGATGTCGTGGTTTGATTCGTGAACCTACCTGGGGGGATCCGTCAATGGAGCCAGTGCCACACTGAGGTTTGGAATCATTTTGGGGCTGCAGGAGATGAAGAAGGTTTTGTGAGACGTATAGTTGAGATGAGAGGTGAAGGACCTATATGTCTACCTGATGCGCAAGGCATTCCAGTGTCTTGGATGGGCGGTTGGATGATTTTGATGAGCCCATTTTTTTTTGTTTGGTTCAAGTGTTAGTTGTTCCCATGTAGTTGACAACTTGTTGTTTCGGTATAAGTCGTTCCCATTTAGACCCCCCGAAAACGAGAAGATTTTTTTTCCTGCTAAAATGGTATGAAATGGTCTTTTTTTCAGGGTTTAGTTTCAGGGGGTGTAATTCCATTTTTTTACCCTTTTACTCTTTTAGTTGTTTTCTCAATTCGGAGATTTGAAAAAAAAGGTGATCAACCAATTGGATGGCACGGTTTTCTTCTCCAGTTCGCATGCTGGAAATTTGACCGCCATCCGCGATGCAAACCATGATGGCATCCTCAGTGCCGATGAGGTGAAAAGTTTTGCAACCCACAATTGCTTTTTGAACAGCCCGTCTATGGCTCCAAATATGATGGTAGCAGCCCCATGCTGGGGACCTGTATATGTCTTCCTGAAGTAGACACTTAACAGCCAGCAGCCAAATTTAATGGCTAAAGACCGGCCAAAAGAGCAGGATTAGATCTTAGCGACAGCTATGTAAAAAGGCTGTCTGCTGAGTCTGCTGTTTATTTGAGACTTTGGGTCTCAATCTCTGACGGCCCCCGCACCCAAAAGAAGCGACAAAAAATTCATCTGGCAAAGCTGAAGGACGTAAACCTCGGAATGTTTGAAGATATGTTGTTGCGCGATTCTTCAGAATCTCATGCTACGTGTGACTGAGGTTGGTGATATCCGTGCTGGTCGGACTACCCTTCTAGGCCGGAGACCCGCAAGGGTGAATCTGCCAGTCCAAAAAACATGCCTACTGCGCATTGATGCATATGCAATATAGCAATCATTGATAGTCTATAATATAAATGATGTATTCGTATGATATATCAACAATTAGTATGATACATCAACATATTATCAATATAACTGTTTTTTTCAAGTCGAAATCAGGTATATAACATGAAGAAAAGCCCTGCTTATTTGGGTCCAGCGCCTGCAGATACCTACTTGCTGAAAAGCTTGGATACCTTTGACTTTGATGGTTTGAATGGCAACGAACGTTTGGCCGTCATCCCTTGTGGAGGCAGGGGCAATCCATCACTGCTTGGAGGATCATCCCAGGACTCGTAAGTGGTTAGCCATCCACATTGTATAAGCCATTTTGATCCATTTATGAAATTGGGAAGGGGAACAACCCCAGGTCTTGGGGACTTACGATCACCATGGTTATTCACCACTTTCTACTGTAACTGGGATGATCCACCACTGACGCCTTCGTGTTTTTTCGCGGGCGTTTTCCCATGGATTTTCCAGGTCGACTTTGTGTGTGGAACGTGGATGTGGATGACTGCATGGACCAAACATGTCGCAAGCTTCCTGGCACAAATGGAGGGGTTTGAGGTCAACAAACAAAACTAAAGAAATCTCGAAATGCTTTGGTTGACATCGCAGACATTACTTGTGATGTGTTGTGGTATGATGCAGTATGTGATTATACATTGGATCTAGCCCATTTTGGTTCGTCATCTTGGTTTGTCATCTCGGCGGTCACGAGCCAAAGCATATTGGCTGGAGGGTCGCTATATCCACTGTTGTTTCTGAGAGAGTCATGTTTTCACCAAGAATTTCGTTAGTACCTAAAATGTTTCATTTGGCTATTTGAGGGGTGGAATTTTCATAAGCATTACAGCGAAACAAAAAGGTGAGGATTCCTCCATTATGGTACCTGAAATGTTTGGTGATTGTTTCGGAATGACCTTCCCATCACCACTCAGGAACCACGACAAGAGTGGACAGAACTTGAGCTACTGGCTGCCCATTGCTTCCTGGCTGGCCTTCCTAAGATCATGGGGCCCATCGAGATGGGCCCCCGTCACATTTGAGATGGGCTTATAAGGTATAAGCCTAACTCGGTGGAGTTATGGGCCCCTAATAGGTGGAGTTCATGGGCCCCTTTCCCTTAAGTGCTAAGGGCCCCCACTTTGTTTAACAATCAATCCCTTCATCCCCAACAAAAAAAAGGCAGAAAAGCCCGTTCTTTTTTTTTTTCCCAAACAAGCATCAAGGGGGGGGGGCTTTTGGGGCAAATGTTTATTTGCAGTTGCCGTAGTAGTTTACATTTGACGTTTTTTTTTCCACCCATGAAAAATTGAATGGGACCTTACCAACGGACCCCTAAGTAAGGTGCTAGAGATATTAGATACTCAGGTTTAGGGGTCCGCTCAGTGGGTCCTGTTGGAGATTTCTTGGATTCCATGATTTAGTTTTCTCCAAGAAGCCAAAGTTGAGGGACACTTTGCCGTGGGCACCGAGCTTCACCGACAAAGTCTGGAGATTGCAGCTCGTTATCCTGCGCCTTGGTGGGGGGGTATGTTGGTGTGGATTTTCCTCATGGAAATCTTAGGGGGCTCTGGGTTATTTACCACGTTTAACCCCAGGAAATAAGGCCCTAAGAATGCAAAGAATGGTGGTTAAGGCCGGCGATTTCCTGGAAAAACTGTGGCATTGGGTGGGGCTGTGGGCCCCTTAGATTCCCATGAGTGTGACTGGCATGTTTGTTTAACCTTGGGAAGATGAAGAAGCAGGGAAAAAATTGAAGCAAGTTTGGGGAGGTTTTTAGCCAAAAAAAAGCAGGCAGGTTGAGAAGATCTTTGAGAAAAACCATGCTTTCAAGAACATCTGACAGAATTCGTGTATGATCTGTATTATATGTACCCTCCAGGGAACTGTGCCATCTCCCCTACCAAGGTGGTGGGATGTGTGATCGTTGGTTGTTGGAGGGTGCAAAAAAAACACCACATGGGACCCTGGAACATTAACGGCAGGAACCTACAAATCACCAATTTTTTGGTCGGAAAATGATCTGAACTGAACCTCCATGACAGCCACACGCAAGAATCCTATTGGGATGTGCCATATTACAGTATGTTCCTGCTGTTAATCTTCGTATAGAACCCTGGTTGCCTTGGAGAAGCCAAGATGCATCCTTGCATTTTTTCCCGAATGCGTAGCGAAGGGTTCCCGTTTATAGTTGGGGTCTGGGGTTGGACCTGTGTTCGCGTTGCGTTCGTCGTGTCGTCGTCGCCTCGTCGTCGTGTCGTCGTCGCCTCGTCGTCGCCTCGTCGTCGCCTCGTCGTCGCCAACTCGTTAATTTCTCTCCATTGGGCGGTACATTCGCACTGCGACACAATGCTTACCTTCAAAGTATGAAAAGTGGAGGAAGCCTCGCACGAAATGCTCTTTTTGGCGGTCCCAAGTCACAACATGGGAGGTCGTTTTCGTGTTTTGCGTGACAGGCGCAATACTTTGGAAGTGACTCAATGCAAGTGCGTCTTTTTTTCGCGGCAGGCGCAGCACTTTGTGATGTGGCCTTTCGCGATGATGTGGCAGGCGCAGCATTTTGTGACGTGGCGAAGGTGCTGTTTCCATAGATCGCATTGGCAGGGACGCGCGAACGTGACACTCTTTCAAATATCGTGGCAGGCGCAGCAATTCGTGAGTGTGTTGAAAAGTGGCGGAAGCTTCGCACAAGTCATACTTTTTGAGCTCTGTAAAAATGACTTTATAAGAAAAACTCGTACGAAATCGTCGATTTTCAAGTTGAAAGTGTGGAATTTGAAGGAAGTCTCGCACGAAATGCTCGTTTTGACGCTTCAAACTTTCAAGGTGAAAGGTCATTTTCGCCTTTTGCGTGGCAGGCGCAACACTTTGCAAGCTCCTTGATTGAAAAGTTGAGGAA
>DF244638.1:10363-26124 GCA_000507305.1 Breviolum minutum Mf 1.05b.01 | reverse complement strand
CCTTAATGGCTGTTTGAAACACTGTTGCTTGATCAACAAAATGATAGAAATGGAATCTCAGGTTATACCAGCCATTGATACAACTGTTCCAAAATCCCTAGGTTCATGTATGACCGCACTTCGATTATAGTCGATCGAGTGATCGCCAGACTTTTGTGGGACTTTGACTTTCCCACAGGTGGTTTCGGTTCAGCAGTTTATTCAAAGGGTTTCTGCATCAGTGTCAATAGCTGCCTTTATGCCTTTCAGAAAGCTATTGGACAATAGAAACGGGGTCTGCCCGGGAACAATGGCGATGCGGGGCATCTTTCCAAGAGGCACCAGATCGCCAAAACGAAAAACCAAGTTGCGCTGTCTCACCTCGTTACGAATCTCAGATGGCAACTGGGTCAACAATTCATGGACCTGTTTATCGCAAATTTGCGAGGCTCCAACATCAAGCACTCCTGGTACCGGTGGAAGCGAACAACGTTACACTAGTCTCAGTGGGGTCAGGCTACTCCTAAGCAACGGTTCTTTCAGACTTCCATCGGGGCTCATGCTTTCAGATGCTGGGCGAATCCTGTGATCAATTCTTTCCTATTCTTAATTAAAACCCCTCAGCTTATCCCTATAGCCGGCCAATTTGGGTTCTTGGAGAAGGCGGTCGGACCTCCCCTCTCTGCAACATGCAGTGGAGAACTACTGCAACGCAGTGTGTCTTGGTAGTTTCCTTCAGAGACTTCAAACCGCAAGCCTTCAACCGTCGAGCCATCAGCGGCATGGTGTCACTCGCTCCTTTTCCTTGGACAGTCTTCCGCTCGCTTTCACTCACGTAGTTGTAGACCGTAGTGAGTATATCTGGGATGCATTGCGACCGACGTGAACGTTTCCTTCACTTTCCCATTGAAGTCCTCTGCCAGCATATGACAGTATGACGAAGCTATGCGACTGGCCAACGACTGTTTGGGGCAACCACGCCTTTGGAACCCTTGAACCGTTTTGATTTGCCCTCCTCCGAACTCTTTACTTTCCAGAAGCCACGAAACCTGACTTTCTCAGACAATCGCTTTCTGGCATTCTGGTAAGAACGGTACAGGGCACAGGGTTCACCATCTTTCTGGACTACTTCCGACACAGCATCTTCGGATTGCAAACAAGGCAAAACGTTTCTTCGTGGTCAGATCCTTCTTCATAACGCAGTATGATCGTAAGTTTTCAACCCCTTCTCCTTCCCTCAGCTCTTGGAAGAATCGGAAGACCCCAGAGCCCAGCATCCTGATTGCCGAGATTGCCTTCTGTAGCTTGAGGGCGCCATTGCTCTCAGCGCCAGATTCCACCAAAACCTTCTTCTTGCCTTCGCTAGAAAGCCGGCTTCCACGAAGTAGTATGTAGCTCCGGATTTGAGAAAGATTGATACCCTTCACTTCCAATTCCGTCCAAACAACGCCACCACGACTGATGACGGAGTCACTGGTCTCATCGGGTTTCTGTTGGTTTCTGAACACGGCCTTCTCTACAACCTCATACCTCTTTTCCAACAGAACCTGTCCCCACATCCTTCCAACCAGGTCGACCAATTTCCGAATGCCCTTTGGTCCATTCACCAACAGTTCTGCACATTGAAGTTGCAGCTTCTGGTAAGCCGTCCCCTTGCATCCCAAGATCAAACGAGTTGCTAGTTCAGTGATCCGCTGACGTGGCCATGTTGCTGATAGCAACTCCACCTTGCTCGACCAGATTTCCACATCGTCAGTCGATGGGTCAAACGTCGGCGCCGATATTGTTAATTGATTGGGGACTTGCCCCGTCTCCGCTACCAATCTCAAAGTGATCAAAACCAGTAAGCGAATATCAACACCCCAAGCTGCAAAGTGGCCGCACCGCAGCTTCCTCTTTTCCTCCAAGATCGGCCTCGATCAGAGTCCACTAATGTGCCCTGGGCAATACGAATGGCTCAGGCCTAAACCCTCGCCCACCGCAGGCTCTCTGAGCCACCCCAGGCTTCGGAATGCAACATGATGTGATTGAAGGTTCTCTCTGGATGGATATGTTGTGAACTGGCATGGTTTTCACAACATAGGTACACACATTATATATATATATTGCGCTCAGCGTTCCCCCCTAGAACCACCAAACATAGGCTTAAAATGTTTGCGAACCGACCTCGCTTAATTCTCTTGTACTTTGGGTGTTAATGACTTTTTGTCCCACTAAAGGGCTTCCGCAGGGAAAGAAACAAAACACTGAAAAATATTACATTAGATATTAGATTAGCCTTGAAAACTGCACTTTGCTGGCCTTCCGTACTGGTAATTGACTAGATCTGGCAGGTGCAAGCCCCACCCACCCGCAAGTCTAAAAGGAAAACCAAACCCTCACTTTTTTCCCAAACACATGTTTTGAACTTCCATTGATTTTCATTACAAAAAGCATTTATGAGTTGAATTTTGAACTTTTTGGGTGATTTCCGCCTTTGGTTTTCACAAAATAAATTTTCAATTTTTGTTGGGGGTTACCTGATAAAGAATCGATGATATAAGTTTGTAGTAGGTGTATAACATCATTTTTTCAAAACCAGCAGCGCTGTTTTTATAGTCATGACTGATTTGATTTTTGCGAGTGTATGTTTTGGATTTTGATCTTTTTCAAACTTTTTCTTCACATGTTTGCTTGGCAAGTGTTGTCATTTCTTTGTTCCTGTGTTTTGAATTGTGTACTCCCGTAGTTTTGAATTTTTCCAAAAAAAATCAGTCTTTTTTTCCAATGTTTTATAAGGTAGTAAAATTCAAACTCTCCCAATATCTAACATCCGCATTTATTTGCCAATGATTTTCATACCGCTTTTTCGTTTGTATGCTTCTTGGATGTGTATCTTTAAGTATCTTATTCAGTTGGTTTCTACAAATGGAGATAGCAAAATAATAAGTCTGATTTCATTTTCTCACAAATGCATCTTTCTTTCAACCTTCGGTAGGGGGTATCTCATCAATATTCACATGTTGTTTCTCTCTACTTGTGTAAGCGGTTTTACCACATTATTTCATGTTCATGCCATACTTAAAAAAATGCTTTGACCTTTTTTACATCCATTTTATTCGTGAAAACTGTATTGGCTTGAATATTTTTGATCTGTAGGAACTGGCAAATTGATTTTCCAAGTTCTACAGGTTTCAATGTTAGTTTTGATAAATACTTTACTTTCTTAAAATTCATGTCAATGACGTTTTAGTCTTCATTGCTATTTCATCTTGCTTGTCTGAGGTATAACTCGCAATGTGACCAAGTATCTATTGTAATTTTTTTTGTGTCATTTTTGTAAGGATTGTTTGTTTTTGTAATAATTCGATTCTTTCATTCAAATTGTTGCTCTCATATTGTTACAAATAGTTTTCCAATTCCTATGATATTCTTTTGAAATGTTCATTGATATATCTTTTGGCATAGTCATATTCAGGAATGCTTTGCAGAATCAATTTGTAGAAATTTATCCGTTTCATTTTGCGCCCACCATTTTGTCCAGTTATTTTGATTTCATTCGTCTCTTTACCTCCTTCTATCATTTTAGTCTTTATCACACATATGTCTTGACAGTGAAGACCGAACTTCGGCCTCAAATGTACATTTCATTTCAATACTTGCAAAGAGACTGTCACCAAAAACAAAGGGAAAAAACGTGCTTGTGACAGATTTCATATGAATGCCAATTAAAACCATCAACAAAACACCAAGAAACATACAAAGACTTCAAGAAGCTCCAAAATAACACATTCCAGAAGTCTTGGAAAACATTCCATGGAAGAAAACATGCAAAAACCAAAGAATTTCGAAAAAACGCGCAAATGTCCAATATTCCCGAACTCTTGGACGTCAAACATGCAAAAATTCAAAAAACCCGAGAAAACCCAAAAAAAACAGCTAAGCAAAACTTGCAAAAAAACAATATTCCAGAAGTCTTGGACATCAAAAATGCAAAGAGAAAGAAAAGAAAACAAAAAAACAGAAAAAAAACAATATTCCACAACTCTTGGCTGTAGACCCTATATCTCCAGACTTGTGGAATATTTTCAAGAAAATAGTTTTTGTATGTTTTTGTTTGTTTTCTCGATTTTTTAGACTTTTGCATTTTTGACTGCCAAAACTTCTGGAATATATATATATTTTTTTGTTTGGTTTTTGTGTTTCCTTGAGTTTGTTTCATTCTTACTTTTCCAAGACTTCTGAAATACTGTTTCCTTCTTCTATTCTTTATTTTTCAGGTTTTCGAGTTTTTTTTGATGTTTTTATAGGTCTTTTTGCAAGTGTTGAGATGCAATGTATATTTGAGGCCGAAATTTACCCTTCACTTCCAAGTCATATTTTGTACTCTTGTCAAGATGTATGGATGTATTAGATGGCAGACATAGAAGAAAGCATTGTATTTTACAATGCTTGGTGACAACTGCAATCACAGTACCTATTCCAATCATAAATGGCCACCGCCTGAAACGTATGTTTGGTGGGGATGGTGACCATTATATATATATATATGCATATATCTATATACATATGCAGCATTCATACACACATAGATGATACAGTATCCAGGCTCTCCACCTCCCCAATGGTATGGAATCCCCACATACACACATTCACACATAGTATTGCAATACAACACACTACACTAGACTCGACAACACCACATTACATTATAGTACAGTACATTGCGGACATACATGCTACGTCCTCATAGAGAAGGACAGGCATGCATGCATACATACATTAGCGGGACGGAAACCAGTGAACAAACTTGCCTTGTCATCATCAGCGCCTGCTGTATCGGTCGCACTTCTCATCCTTGTGCCACGCATTGAACTTCAGCAAGTTCGGTCCACTTGTCCCATTTGTCCCCCAGAATCGGGCAAGGCCTTGCATCCACATCTGAATTTCTCCCCTTTTTGTGTCGCATGTTCTCGCTCCAGAGCATACAGTACCACATGATGAATGATCCAAGGCTTTGTGTTGCGAGTGAAATTGTAGCAGATACATTTGCTCCTATTTTGGATATTTCATCTCTGATTGTCTTGAAATGTCTCCGAACTTTCGAACTTTGGCAAATGACATCTTGTGACAGATTTCGCTAGTTCTCGGTCATTGCCGCACTGATGGGTGCTTCAGTTGTGTGTGGTGCTGGGAGGCTGCTGCATCCTTGAGCTTTCTATTTTTGAGGATCCAATCTGAGTAGAGCAATCGCAGTTGGCTGCCAACTTAGGATTGATTGCGATTGCATCTGAATTCCAAAGTCTTGCAGAGCTGTCTTTGCGACAATCAATTCGAGTTTTTGCTAGAAGCAGTGTCGGCTTCCATGAGCTTCTGCCGAAGGGCAAGGCTACTTTGCGCTTGACCTTGCGGTCATGTAAAAGGGAACAAGGTCTTGCAAGCTTGCCTCACTAGAAGTTCTCTTGCAACTTGGTGAGACTGACTTTGTGAATTTGTGATGGTTTCCACAAAGACGTTTGACAATGTTGGCGCATTGGTGCATTTATTGATCTGGTTCCATCTCCACACATATATATATATATAAAGGATACATCTTTTTCATACTGATGCATAGACATGCGCAAAGAAGGGCGCACCATCTTGCCAAAGACTTCTTGTGTGCATTTCCCGGTCTATGAGCCATGAGCCTTCTTTTCAGAACTGCTGGGATAGGATTTGAGTATACAAGACAGCAAAGCATTCACCTACCTGTGCGAGGATTATGCATTTTGTCTCATGACCAGTAGTGAACCCAATTTCCAATCTTCCAATCGAAATTGTGGAGTGCCATGGCTTTGAGATCTTCCATTTCCCGAATTGAAGTTAAAACCTTGCAGAAGCACGTCCATACTCCACTTCCGATAGGCGCCACATCATGGAGGTTGGGCTAGGCCTCGGCGATGCGTCGGGCTCGTGCAACGCCTGGGAGGCATCTGGCTTGGCTGCCAGGTTCTGTTCTTGGCTTTTCATTATGGGATTTGATCATTATGGCTTTGATGACTTTCGCGTTGTTAGCGCGTCAACAAAGTATTGAGAAGCAAAAGACTCACTGAAAGGTGTTTTGGTATCCACGTCCGAAGCAATCCTTGCTTCTCGTTATCGCTTTTTCATCAGGGATGCTTCTTACAGGCTGTGGAGATGAGGAATACGCTTCTCTTGAAGAAGCTCAGGAGAGGGTTTGTAGTTCTCCTCCTTGCCCTCAATTATGCTTGGAATGTGTGAATCAAAGATGGGCTTCGTTGGTTTCTATTGACAAAGAAACGATCCACCATTGGTTTCAACATTGTGCAGATGCGAGCAAAAAGTCCTGCTCTGAAAGGTTGGCAGATCTGAGAGCTGGATGAACAGCGCGGTGATGTTTGGGTCATTTTGAGCCATACTCCCTCCTGTACGGTCAGTCCGCTTCTCCATGCGAACTGGCGATTTCGATGCGACTGGCGTCATGGAGGCAGTTCTTGCCCAAACTTGGTGTGTCAAGAAAACTGCGTGAAACACATTGTCATCGCGGCGGGACCACCATCTGCCAAGACTGAACCTGCCTTGACAACATGCGGCTCAGATGCAGAAGGCAGATTTTTGAATGTTTTGATGGCTTTGTATATATCATAGTAGATTTTCGCTGGAAATGCTCCACCTCTCATGACTTTATGTTTCAATATGTTAGAGGCTTGTAATTTGAGGCTTGCCCTTGTTAATTTTCTGAACTTGTCGTATTATTTTTATTCTTGCCTGCTGTAGTAGTGTCACCGCCAGAAAGCCACTAGCCAAAGATCTTTGCCTCCAGCGGCTGCCAGTGCTTGGTTGTGTTGCTGGTTGTGTTGCGCCTGTACCCAGGTCCTCTACCTCTTTGATTTGCAAGCCTCGCGCCATCTGCAGCAGTTGTCACAACCTGAGGAGTTAGAGTGAAATTGCCGCCCTCCTTTGTGTTTGAGGCCTTTTATTTGCGCTTGTCATCAGTGTCCACGGAACAGGCTACACTTGCTACATGCCGTTAGGAGCAACGCTACTTGACTGGAATAAGGATACAGCCTGCTCTTCCACCTTGGTGTGACATGGCAATGGCAGCAATGCGCAGCTCTTGCATTGGAGCATTGGTCCTCGGGTCAATGTGCAGTTCAATCCGTACTGGACCGAGGCAGAGCGCAGAGCAAACGTGAGCAAAGTTGAGAAAACAACGAGGTAACAACGCTTAGGTAACAACGCTTAGTGCATCGTAGTACATCGTAGTGCATCGTAGCACATTGTAGGGCGTAGAGCAGTGATAGGCAGTGATGTAGCAACAGATCTTGCGATGCTACTGCTTGCGCAATCTTGCACCCAAACAAACTCATACATGAATGATATACAGTGAACATATAGAGATACAATGAGATACATACCATTTCAATTGCGACTCACCCGGATACACACGGGAGGGGCTCCCATGAGCTTTGCTTCTTTTCATAGCTTTATCTTTGATGATTATCTTTTGTCATTCAATAATTCTTTGGCCTTCCAGGCCTTTGCAGAAGCTGGAATGCTTTCTCCAACTGGACAGCGTCGTTTTGGAGACCACCAGGCCGATGGCTACGTCAGAGAAGAGCCATCAGCCGGGACAAAGTGAGGCTACGTGTTAGTTCTATGACAGCTGATTCATACCAGTTTAGCAGTTGGAGCTACGAGATTTTTTGGTATTTTTTGCAGTTTTTTAGCTCATTCTCCTTCTCCCTCCTATTCTGCCTCATTTGTAATCCTCAGGAGAAGGATGCTCCTGCCTCATGCTTTCAGAGGTGCGCCGTACGCTACTTTGATCGGCATCTTGGCATATCTCAACGTGTCTCTGTTGTTTCGTGGCCCGCCCTATTGCGCACCTAGTTGCCGGACCCAGAGCCAAAATCACAGGAGCAAATGAGATATACAGGAGATATGCAAGGAAATAATAGGGCGGTAGGACCAACTGCAACACAGCAAGTGAGAATATTGCAGAAAAGACGGAATGGTTTCACGATGTTTCACGCAATTTAATTTCAATTTGTTTTTATCGGATGTTGCGAGCTCACCACCTGCAGTTTCGAAATTTGGGCAGGAGGAGTTCAGCTCTGATGGAGGAACTGAATTTAATGAACATTTCATGGACATGCCCGGACAGATCTTGAGCAAGTGTGGTAGCTTTGTTTGAAGATGCACTGGCAAAGGTTGGTTTGATTTCGTTTGCATGTTGTCAACGCCATAGTTGGGAGTTGCTGGGCCTTCAATAGTGATATGTAGACTATCGGCGGCATGCATCAGTTTTGCATCTCAAGGTTAGTCAATCTGTACTTGCACGTGCAACTCCTCTAAGTCTTCCATTGAAACGAATGATATGTGTTGGATTAGATTCTGCTGTTAGGTGACGTCGGTGGTGTTGCTATGTTGTGAGATTAGCTTTAGGACTTGGCACTGCACACTGAGGCAGCTTTTCCAACCAATGCCGTTCAAACGGCACTGCTCCAAAGCCAAGGTCGCAAGCTGCTTTGACCTCTGCCTGGTTGGATGCAGGCGGGCGGTGCTTTTGATTTAACTTCTGATTTTAGATTTTAGGTGATTTTAGCATATTGTCATTTATTGCCTAGATTGCTCATATGGTCGCTGGATCGTACTTTTGTGGGTTAGATGCTAGCACACACCCAAAGACTCGAATACATTCTCTTGGTGCGACAATTTTCGTCAAGTAAAGAGCTTTGAGTCTATACGGAATTGAAGAATCTCCTCGTGGGAATGCTTGAAGAAAGGCTTACATGAGTACTGCGTGCCAAGGCTAGGTCGTCCTTCAATGTAAGAATTTGCTTTTGGGGTGTCCCACTCTAGGATTTGCACTGAGAACACAACCTGTGTCTGCAAAAAAGCACCTACAGATGCATTTGTATGTAGTCACGTGCACTGCATGCTCACCTCTTGACACATGGTATTGATTGTACTAGTCTTGCACAAGCTGAATGTCAGCGAAATGTGATGTGCATAGGTTCACATTTGCATGTTGTGCATCATATGTGCGGCTCGTAGTAGTGCCCACGAGCTGTGAGCTTTGTGCATCTTACACGCCATACTGAGGATGCATACAAAGTTTGTGTCAGTGCGTCTTGTTTGTTCAAGTTTTCATAATGTATGGATACCTATACCAAATCCATGCGCATTGTATAGATTCTTTGCTTCTTCAACGGTCCACATTCGTCAAATGCGTTCCTCACAGTCCGGAACACTGCTCATTCTCTTTTTTTTCGTTGGAGCTTTTTGCGTATCAAAACGGTTTCTTTTCGGAGTCATCCGATCGAACGTGCCTTCATGTTTTTAGTTCAGAGACCATTTAGAGACTTCAATAGTTTCAGGGTCAGAATTTTTATCTCTCATATGTATATAACACACACACAGCAATTAACTTTCCAGAATTGCAACTGCAAACTTGGCAATCCATTCTCGATCTTTCCTGCTGTTCGATTCCAGGCAGAGTTGGAAGGCGAGAAATTGGGTCGGCACATGCTGCCAGAGGCACACCTCGACTTGGTGTCAGTACTAGTCGATATTGGTTGTACACGCGAGGGATTTCAGTGGACGAGAAAGAGGCGGTGCATGCAAGGTGGGTGCAAGGTGTGCACATTGAGCAATTTGCAGGTCTTGTTCGATTTGCCACTCACTGAGAAGCTGGACATTTGGTTGGGAATCACAGTTCGACATGTTACAGAGACAACGCGGAATTTGGATGGATTTACTGACTTGTGTCCTTCCAACAAGGTTGCATTAAATGCCGTCAAATCCCAAAGGACCAAATGATTTTGGATTCCTGAGATGTTGAATTACGACTCGTTTGAATTTCATCATTGTGTTCTCTTGTGTTTGCTTCTTGAACCTCGTACTTTCGTTTGTTGTCTCGTTACCAAAGTTTCTGGGATGGAGCGTTGCGAGGCCTGAAAATCCACAAACCCAGGATTTTGTCAGACATCCCAAACCTCGGTTTTTTTCTTGAAAAAAACGAAGAATACCCCATGGGAATGTCTGCTCTGAGAACTGACTTGGTTCCATTTCCACTCTATGTTAAGTTTATACTCGTTTAGGGGACCTTTTTCCTGGTGTTTTGGACCCCAACGCAAGTAGAACACAATGCAATTCCGATTGGATCTGCACAACCTAAACCCTACACAGGTAACCGGTGAGCCCGGTAAGCCCTATCTCAACGCTTGAACAAAATCTACAGAGTACATGGGTCCACTAAACTCAACACGATCATTTCGATTATATAAGCGAATACATTTTTGATTTCACAGTCAAACATTTCTCAGTGGAAACATGCGGAGCTCCCATTTCCAGCATCTTTGTCCTCCATGCCCACCTGCTGAGGGGCAAGATGGTACATGTATGCAAATGCCACTCCCAAAGGTATGCAAGTCTTCCCAATTCACATTTCGGGACATACAGAGCATCAAAACATCAAAAACATTATCATCATCATCATCATCAGCATCATCGTCATCATCATAATCATCATCATCATCATCATCATCATCATTATCATCATCATCATCATCATCATCATCATTATCATCATCATCATCATCATCATCATCATCATCATCATCATCATCATCACAAATATCGCCAGCATGATGATCCTGATGATCATGATGATCCTGATCATGATCATGATCGTCATCCTCATCATCATCTTTTTCATCGTCATTATCGCCGTCATCATCATGATTATTATCATCATCATCATCGTCACCATCATTGTCCTCCTCCTCATCATTATCATCATAAATATCGCCAGCATATGATCATGATGATCCTGATCATGATTATGATCATGATCATCATCCTCATCCTCATCATCATCATCATTATCATCTTTTCTATCGTCATTATCATTATGATGATGATCATCATCATCGTTCTCCTCATCATGTTTATTATCCTCCTCCTTATTACCATCATCATCGTCATCATTATTTTGATCATCACGATCATCATGGTTATGATCATGACCATGATCATCATTATCATCATTTTCATCATGGTCATCATCACTCTCATCATCATTTTGATGTGATCATAATCATCATGATCATGATGGTCGTTATCATCATCAAAATCAAGATGGTCGTGATCATCATTATCATGATGATGGTGACCATCATGATCATCATCATCATCATCATCATCATCATCATCATCACCATCATCATCACCATCATCATCACCATCATCATCACCATCATCATCACCATCACGGTAAGGATCGTGATCATGAACCTCCTCCTTTCCATTATCAAAATTTTATTTATCATCTTCATCATCATCATCACCATTATCATCATCATCATCATCATCATCATCATCAACACAGCATTATCATCATCAGGATTCATGATGATCATCATCATCATCATCGTCCTCCTCCTCCTCCTCCTTCTCGTCATTATTGTGGTTATCATTATTATCGTGATTATCAACATGATCATGATGGTTTTCAAGAGCATCGTCCTCCTCCTCCTCCTCACTTTCATCATTGACATCATTAACATCATCATCATCATTGACATCATTAACATCATCATCATTGACATCATTAACATCATTAACATCATCATCATCATCATCATCATCATCATCATCATCATCATCATCACCATCAACATCATCATCATCATCATCGTCATGATCGTCATGATCGTCATGATCATGATGTTCATCATAGTTGTCCTCCTCCTCGTTCTCATAGTTAGCATTTTCATTGTGCACCTCCCCCTCATTATCTTAATTATCATTATTATCATCATCGCCATTGTCATGATCATGCTGATCATCACCATCATCGTCCTCTTTCATTATTTATCATTGTTTAAAAATAATAATCATCGTCCTTCTCCTGGTAATCAGAATTATCATAATTGTTATCGTCCTCCTCCTCCTCCTCCTCATCCTCATTTTGAAAACTATCATAATTATCATCGTCCTCCGACTCATTATCTTAGGTATCATGATCATAATCATAATCATCATTATCATTATCATCATCATCGTCATCATCATGATCACGATCATGATTATCATCATGATCATCCTACTCCGTACTTCTCCCCGTCATTATCATATGTATCGTTACCACGATCTGATAATCGTCATTACCATTGTCCTCCTCCTCCTCCTCCTTCTCCTCCTCCTCATGATCATGATGATGATCATTATCATTATCAAAGACTGCATGTTCAATAAATATACCGATAAAGTCCCATAGATAGACAAATAAATCAACACATGCAATTAGACTTAATTGGGTATAAACATGCAGAATCTCATATGATTATACAATTATCATGTTTGCTGGCTCCACAGTTCTACAACACTGGATCATCATCGCTTGTCAGATTTTCGAACCAGTAGTTTCCTGATTAGATAGTGGGGCAGGAAGAAGAGCCCCAGAAGTGCGAGCAGCTCCAGCAGAAGCACCTCATGAGTGAGTGGGGAATGATACTGAGTGCTTAGCGGTGCGTGATAGCGCATCTCCGATCTGAGGAAACTTGAGAGCATGAAAAATTACATAGCAGCTGGTCGAGAAAAAATGGAATTTCATTTTTTTTGGCGTGCATCCCAAAGACATTGTGCAGATTGCTTTCCGTTTTTTTTGTAGTATGTTGCAGTTTTTGATTCAGCACAGTCGTCCATCATCTTCCAGATTGAGATTTACTGTATTTGACCAAAAAGTTGCCAGAGCAAAACCAAGTTCCTATGACATGGGCAAGGTGGTTTGAAATGGAAACCAATAGGGTTGTGGGTGCGAAAGCAAGCAAATGATCAATTAGGTATTGCTTTGCCTTGATGGCATGCATGATTTCAATTGCGTGTGACGGTTTGGTCCCTGAAAACCGACAGAAGGGTCAAAAAATAGAAAGCAGCCAGAAGGCCTGGCATTGAAATGCAATAGGGCAACATAAAATGTCGAACACCATCTCGTTTTTTTGTACTTGTTTAGTTCCTTTTTGCTTGCATCAGTGTTTATCCGAATTTATCCTTTTTGATGAAAGAAATGGACAGGTAGCTATTGAATCCACTAACCAACACCTGAGCATTTGGACTTCTTCCGGATTGTCAGAATTGTCAAAACGCGATTAAGTGTCTGATGACGCGGAGACGCATAGGCCATTTGATGGAAACCTTAGCTTGCAGAATTTGAAAACAGACTAAGTTAAATTGCTTTCCTGAACAGTGTGTGTCAAAGGTCTGGGACAAAAATCTGTTGGACATTCGTCACCACCTTCAATGTGTAAGTTCGGCTGTTGAAGAAGTTGGACCATGCAAGATGAGCTGTGTAAGTACTGGTAGGACCGTGCAAGATGCGAGATGGCAACTTAATTCGCTGACGTTCGCATTAAGCTCATGAATTTTCATGGCGCTTCACACTGAATTGTTGCCCTTGTGCCAGTCCCGTGGTTGTAGGTCATATGGAGCATGAGAAACAATGCGTTGAAGCTGACTCTGCGGCCAGCTTAAAAGTTACTTGAACTTGTCCGGGACATTTCACAGCTTGTTCATGCCCACTGCAGTGTACCTGACCGAAGTTTTTTTGCATGGAGTTTTGAAAAGTATCCCCGAGTAAGGAGGCTCATGGAAGATCCATTTGTATAAGTATAAATATATACAGATAATGAACACCTATCAATGCACACAACTCAACATAGATCTTTATTATTCAAGGTGTCATTGAGGTTCGGTTATACGTTTGGCAGCTTTGTGTCAATTCAAAGAGTCTTTCTCTCTCGCTCATGCAAGGGAATTGTCCCAGTTTGGATGTTAAGATGTAGATTTCTCAAAGGTACATGTTGGTAAGTAAACTGAATGTCCAACGCTAAGGTGGATTGCATGCAATTTACAGGCCAGTTTAAGGATACCATCACTTAGTGCTCTATGTTTTCATCCACTTGCCGTTGGAACTTCTCAGAGGAATCCATTGCACAGGGATCATGTTTCCATCTATTTCCTTTGCCTTTAAGGCTTCTTTTTCGATTTTGGTTGTGAAACAAATCCTATTATGACTCTTATGTTCTTACCCTTTTCATTGCAAGCAGGATCTATTGATATTTTTTTCTAACCGAGTTGTCTAGGGTTTCCCCCTCTTCATTTGGAAGTGCTTATATGTGCAATCTGTTTCCTATCCATCAAGACATGTATTGTGTGGGTGATCCGTAGTCTTTTGCTGTGATTGCATGCAATCCATCGTAAATCAACATCACACTTGACTCACGGCAGCAAGAAAGGCAGTCCTATTCAAAACAAACATGTACTTTGGATTCTACGGGTGGTCCGAAACATGAGAAAACTTTGAGGGAAGAAACGTGAAAAAACTCCTCTGCAAGCGGATCTTGAGTCACGATACGCCACGGCTATCACAGCTAGTGTCAACGCATTGTTTCGCAGTTTCGTGCTTGCCTTCAATCCTTTTACTTTGAACGCTTCTGCCGCTTCACATGCTTCACATCCCTATCGTTCGGGCGAGGGTGCAATTGCTCTACTTTTAAATCTTGTCTCATTTCCCCTTAGCTTCACTTCTCTTTTTTGGTCGGTGAATTTCACAAATTGTGTAATTATACTTGGTATTCACAGCTATTGTTGAGCTGAAGTCAACCCAAAGAAATTCTTGCATACGGTAATTATGGAGAAGGGGTGTCTTGGTACATTTATAAGAAGCGCAAACCTTGACAAGGACGGAGCAGTATGAATATGCTGTCAAGTAACTAGTAGAACCTGTAGCAAAGACGGTCCCTTAGAAGAAATTTCCGTTTGCAAGAAGATGCTGTAAAGGTGTACGTGGTTCTTGGATTTATGCAAATGCTATTTGCTATGACAGGTCCTTCAACCCTTGGAAAGGAGGATTGTGTTTTTCAACTCACCTTCACAGTTTCAAAGTTTGTGCGTCTCAGTCTTTTGCAGCCTAAGTGTCAGACGTGTTTCACAAAGTCGCTTTGGATGACGCTTGGGTTAGCTTGCTGAGTTAGGGTCTGCTCATGGTTCAATCAACGCCTTGGTTTCGGTGTGCGTGGCACAAAAGGCAGTTTCCACTGGCCCTGTAGCTACGTGCGCACCACGCATTATCGAAACCCGGGGGGGCAGGTCAAGTTGTTGGCCGGTGGGTAAAGCCAGGTGATCTGCAAAGACTCGTGCAAACCTCTTTCTTCACAGTGCCCTTTGCGAAGAACTGGGAGGGCCTTAGTGCCTTCGCAGACTGCTTCACGGCCTGAAGATCGAGAGTGTTCGCGACCGTTTGCACTTGCCCCTGGCGGTGATGGTATAAATCCCATGGTGGGTGGGCTTGGCGGTCCTATTGAGCCGACGGCAGGTGCTAATCACAGGGAGCTAGCTTCCGGCCCATTCAAAGCGCCGCCCCGCACTCGGTACAAAAGACCTTGCGGCTTCGTCGTCCTTTTGTTCGTTCGTTGGTTGGTTTGTTTTTTTTTGTGTTTTGTGTGTTTGTGTGTTTGTGTGTTTGCTTGCTTGCTTGCTTGGTTGTTTGTTTGTTTGTTTGTTTGTTTGTCTGTCTGTTTGTTTGTTTGTCTGTCTGTCTGTGTTTGTCTGTCTGTGTTTGTCTGTCTGTGTGTGTGTGTTTGTGTGTGTGTGTGTGTTTGTTTGTGTGTGTTTGTTTGTGTGTTTGTTTGTGTGTTTGTTTGTGTGTTTGTTTGTTTGTGTGTGTGTTTGTTTGTTTGTTTGTTTGTTTGTTTGTTTGTTTGTTTGTTTGTTTTTGTGTGTTTGTTTGTGTGTTT
>DF244637.1:0-17806 GCA_000507305.1 Breviolum minutum Mf 1.05b.01 | reverse complement strand
TTGTTTTAACCGAACAACTGACTAACAACTAAGCCCCCCCAACCCCCCCCCAAAAAAAAAGGCAACGGCAAGACAAAGCAACGGCCTCCTTCAAGGGAACGCTCTTCACGATACGACCTGGTCACCGATGAAAGGCTGGACGATCCAACACTTGGAGAAACTCTCTCCGTCCGTCGAAAAAAACTCTCCAAGCACCAGACCCACTTGGTCCTTGGTCCATGGCTGACTGGGATAGCTTGGCTCCTCAAGGAGAAAAAAAACACCAGGAATTGAACACACCTCAAGCCCAGGTGACAAAAAATTTGCTGGAATCTAAGGGTATACCCCCACAATGCCTTTCACCCCCCCCCAAAGAAGTAAGGCGTTCTTAAGGGATCATGAAAACCACCATGACCCCTTAACAATCCCAAAAAAAAAGGCCTCACTTCTTCCGGGGTTCCGGGGGAGAATGACACCCTTGGATTCCACTACCACCGGGCCGGTCGGTGACTCGCTCCTGTCCCTGCCCCAATCTCACTTTGCTGAAGCGCGATAAGATCATCTCTTCCAACTCTTCTAAGGGCTCAGTACCTGAAACGAAGGTAGCCCACCAAATGAGGTCCGGGAGTCACCCATAGGCCCCAAACCAGTAACAGGAGGCAAATGACGGTTTTAGATTCAGGATTTCATACTAAAAATGTAAATATTCCTGGTGATGACTGGCATCCTGGGTGGAGGGTAAATTAGATCCAAGGTCAAGGTACAATTCATTTTTAAAAAAACAAGCATGTTGAGCTCCAAACCCACCACTGCCAGTTTCATTGCACCAGCTTGATAATGACTCCTGCCATTTTTTGGCAGGAAAGCACTTGGTTCACAAATTCTGAATGCTTGAAGCTCACCCAACCGAGCTTTGATCCAAGAAAAAAAAACGTTCGAAGTTGCAGAAGTGATATGAGAGAAATTTTTTGCCGCGCCTGTTCCAATCCTCAGGAGGTCGGGCGTTTTTTTCTCAAACACTCAAAAAATTGGGACGTGGAATGTGAAACAAGATGGAGAAATGCCCTCCCTGAAAATTGATCAAACACTCAAGCTCCCTGCTTTTATTGCAGACTTTTTACCCTGGACTATTCACTAACAAAACCGAGAACAAAGAGAATTATTATCGGTTATATACCCAATCCGTCAGTCAGTGAAAAGAAAAAAATGGACCCACAAATTCTTCCCTCACAAATTCTCAAAACACCTTTTTTTTGCGGGGGCGGCACCAAAAAATCTCCCCCCCCCAAATAAAATCGGCAAAAAGTCAAGTGAGACCAAGAAACCAACAGCTGCTCTCTTGTGCCTGGTAAGTCCTCGGGAAAAAAAAATGCCCGCTTGGATGGGTCGGTGGGTTAGCTGAGTTGTGCAAGTTACCGGTGGTTGATGGTGATTTGGATGACATCCACAAATAAGTAAAATGTAGGAAAGCTGATATCCTGAATACCTAGGCTGTGATAGAATTTTCGGCCTAGGGACCGACACAATAAATACATTGAAAGATAGGAGTGCGTTTGTGTTATCATGCTTTTGTAAATACATATACAGCATATACATATATAAGTGTGTGTGTGTGTTGGAGCGCATATCATCATCCAAATAACAAACAGTCTCCTTTTCAAATTGCACACGGCTGGAAAAATTCTGGTTACCGGGTTCACGTCATCTGAACCACCCAAACCTCCCATTTTGTTGGAGGCTTCAGAATGGTGAATTTTCCCAGATGTAACCGGTGCCACCACCAGCCCACCAGGGCTTCCAACATCAGCACCAAGTGTATCAAGATTACCCACATCGAAGCGGAAAAAGGGATGCTCTTCGGCGGCCGTGGCCTTCACGCAAAGGCCAACAACAGTTGTTTCGAGAAAGTCTTCGTCGAGTTGGAGTCTTTTGTTGGAGATGTTGAAGTCCCTAACTTTTGGAACTGCGGATGGAGGGGGTTGTGTGGGTTTTTGTTTTTTTTTGTTTGTTTGTTATTACTTGAGAGTTATGATATATAAGTTTTGCTGGATTGGTGTGCGTTTCCCTTTCTTTGGAATTCTGTGCCTCTTTTTTCCGGGGGAAAAACAAAACTTAACACACACACACACACCCAAAAGCGGCTGTGGAGAAACTTCGTCACGTGTTTCGCGGCGGCCTTCAACACCTGCAGCAGCCTCCAACCATCTTCGGTGGAATAGTTGGTGCTTTCCGAATCCACTGCCTCCAGCGGTTGGTTAGAACCATGCGCTTGTTGGTATTTTAGGCAGGTGGAAAAATGACGAAAAAACCTGGCAATGCTGCATTTTCGTGACCTTTCTTTGGGGATGATGAGTTCACGTGACCCTTTCAAAGCTAAGAAGTGACCTTTCAAATAGGGGATGAAAAAAGGTCACAAAGTTAGGCAAAGATGGATGTACCCTATACTCTCCCTGAAACTAACATCACATTTTCGCCCCTGAAAAGTGACCAAAACCCAATTTTGGAAGCCGGATCATCTTCCAGCCATCCATTTTCAGATGCGAAAATGTTACCCCCCTTAAAGAGGATGGTTGGAAGATGTATTTCTCCTGGAACTTCCATCGAGCATTCTTTTCTGCTCTTTCCATCTTTCGTGATACTTTTTCGTTAAACGAGCGTGAATGTTTTGATCGAGCAGAATTCATGAAAAGGTGCGGTTTTTGAAAAAGGACCACCAGAATGGGAAAAGACCCGTATCATCACCAATTGTTCCCCGAAAAGCAGAGCGCACAACGAGCGCACTTTTGTGCAAACGAGCGCACTTTTGTGCAAAAGCGCGCACTTCTGAAAAGTGTGCATTTAGTACGCTTTCTTTCCATCAACTTCAAACTGAATCGAGCACATTCTTAACAAACGTACGGTATCTTTGCAACGAACAGTTTTTGCCAAAACGAGCACAAAAAAAAACGAGCAGAAAAGAGTGCTCTTTGGAAGCTTCAGGCTTATTGAGGATAGTCCCTTTGTTAGGGGACAGATGTTAGTTTTCCGGGGTGTAGTTTTAGGGCCGGGTAAACGGACCAACCCCTTGATTTGTCAATGTTCTACCACTTCCCAAGGCTTCTTCCCACTATAGGCACCTTCATCTCCCGCTCGATGCCAGAAGGATCAAAGGTCGGGCTGATGAAAAACCTTGGAATTTTTGTCTTCGAGTCTCACTCTTTAAAATGTTGAAACGAGAAGATGCACCCCGGAAAACGAACATGTGTCCCCTAACAAAGGGACTAGTTCAATAGGAAATACATCTTCCAACCATCCTTTTTCAGGGGATATGTTAATTTTTCAGGGGGGTAGTTTTGGAGAAGAAAATGACCCTTCGGTAAAACTGACATAGCCATGGAGACTCCCCCATCATTCCTGGCAAGTACCATCAACATGGAGAATTTTCCATTGCTATGTTAGTTTACCAGAGTGTAACCCCCCCCAAAAAAAAGGTGGGGTGTGAGCCAAGCACGACTTGCCGTTGTTTTTTCCATCTAAATCCTGTGGCAACTTAACTTAACTGTGTTTTTTTGGTTGATGGGTTGTTTTTGGTTGAATCATTGCTCTCCAATCTACTGTGCTTTTGAATTCAATCATACAAGTACCACGTGGAAAAAATGGCATCACCAACAACTACTTCAACAACTCCGTGTGTGTCAGCTACTCGAAGAATCATCCCAAGACTTCTAAATGGTTAGGATCACCCCCATTTACAAGCCATTTTCATGGCCCATTTTCATGGAAGGGGTCCTTAAACAACCTAATCCTTAAGAGGACTTACCAACAACCATCACCAAGGTCATTATTATAACCACGGATATATATCCAAGTCCTAGGAAAGCCCAACCCCATCCGAACCAAGCCAGCTGCTGGCCGTTGGCGCCAGTTTTCAACTCCAAGGTACTCAGCGAATCGATCTAAGGCGCCATCTAAGAAGGATGAACCCACCTAGCTGGCTGTCTGAGGTCGGAGAGCTGCTGCAGGTCGGTCGAGGTCGGTTGTTTCTTCATCCCCAAAGAAACGCAGGAAATGCTGGGGTTGTAGGATTCCTAGGGGGGATTGGGGAACCTTAGGGAAGATTAGGGGAATCACCACCGAAGTTCGATTTCTTTTTTTCTTGACGGAACAAAAAAAGCTGAGCTAAGTGGGTGGGTGGGTTGTTCACCACCTAGCTCTGAAAATTGATGCGCAATAAGTCAAATTGGAGCGAATCTCCCCATAGGGTTCGGGGGTGGAAAAAACCACCTAGTGAGTCATGGTGTTGCTGCCGTTGTTTTAAGGGGGAAAAAAATGTTACCCCTCCAGGGAACGAACACATATCCCACCCTGGGGAAATTGACTCAAATTCAAAAGTGCCACTTTAAAATGGGGATATGTGATCGTTCCCAGCAAAGTACTTGTCAGGTGTGATGAGAATGAGCTTCCATCTGTTGATGTAATTCACCCTGACCCTGATTTAAAAAAAATCGTCCTTTCAATCGAATCCCCCGGTCGAATCCGGGAATGAGAAAACACCAAAAAGACATGCTTAAAAGCTGTTTATGATAAGTGGGTCGAGCCCCAAAAAACATCCGGCGTTTCTTAGGAACCGACGTGACCCATCACAATGAGGTGAACCACCAACCCTAAGGGGTTGAGTTTTCCACCAGCCGCGGCACCTTGAAATAATAGGTGGTGTATTCCGACATGGTGAACCTGGATTCCGGGTGAAACACACTCCACACCGAATCCAAAAAATAACTTCCTGGCAATTCTGCGAAAACGTGACCTTTATTGGGATGGCAAAGCGACCTTTTGGAAAGGCTATAAACCTGACCAACCCAACGTTTGGGGATCAAGTTAAGGTCACTTTGTTTGAATCACCTGGTGGTCCCAAAAAAAAATGTCCAAAAAAAAAAGCACAACGGAACCCATGGGGCAAAACTAAGGACTTCCGACGCATTGCTATCACCTCCATGTTCACTCAAGTATCGGCCTCCAATCAAAAACTGGTCACGTTTTTTTGGGGCGCGGAACAAGCAGAACATCTGTAACTCCCGAGGTTGGCACTGTACTCATCTTCCTTGGGATATTTCTCGGTACCTTAGGCGAATCATGGCAACGTTACCAATAATCAGCAACTAACCACTGACATCATCAAATACCCACGCCAAAAAAAAATATATCTGGGCAAACAATAAGCCAAGAAACCCAGGAACAGCATGTGCTCATGAAAGTGTGCAAGGCCTAATCGCTCCAATGGGTCCTGATTGCAGGGTGCCCTAAGGATCTGAAGGACCCTCCTTCCTTGAAGGGTGAGTTTGAACCTGTATAATTAGCAGGGGTGTTTAGGTCCTCAAAATGACGCCAGTGACTTGAGGGTCCTTAGGGATCCGATGAGGGTGATATATATGTGAATTGAAGGGAAGGTATTTTATGGTATGTTTCCCGTTTTGGCCAAACACTTCCTCTAAAAAAAAAGATCTTGCAACACCTTTGGCGGCGCCTTCTCTTTTTGGGCCCCCCCAAAAAAGTGGCATCGAAAAATTGCCACATCTTTTTGTGGAAGATGGGCCCCCTACAAATGGCCGAAAAGAAATGCTTTCACCGGGGTGATTTCACCCCTACCAGTGGAGTTTTTTTTCCATTTATATATATGGAATCTAAAGTCCCACGTGCCAATCAGCCGGAGGCCTGGAAAGTACCACACTGCACCTTGGCTATGTGTAGCGCCACATTTTTTGCCAACAAAAACGTTGGGAAAAAGGATCGAAAGATCATGAAAACTGCACGTGTTCCCCCCGAAAACTAACATATTCCGTATTTTTTTTGGAAAATGCTGGTTCGAAAGACAAGTTTCCTTTTGAAATGGCCCCTTTTTAGGTGACATTTTAATTTTCGGGAGGGCAAAAATTCCTAGGAAGAAAAGGTATCATTGACTGAACACTGCCAACAAATCTTGCCACGTGAAGTCGGAAAGAAATCGCAAATGGATGGTCTCATACAGAGCAATCTGCGTAAACATACCGCTGGCGGACAACATCCTACATCAGTTTATGCGGCAAATATATGCGAATATACCATACCATGACTGTAAGTCAATTACAGTAAATTGATGCAAATTGGATATAGTGCAGGTTTTTGTCCATCAACTGTATGAACATGCTGCCAATCATCATTGTCTTCAATTACAATGGTCGCTGCATCTTTGCTGCCATATCTTGGAGGTCCTTCGGAAGAGAGTTGTATTAAACGTAGCACCAAAAGTATCACAAACACCAACATACTGAAATACACACAACAATGACGTTTCTGAAGCCTATGCATTTGCCTCCTTTTTTACCGTTGCGCTTTGAATGCAAACATTCTCAAAACGTTTCTTAGAAACACCGAAAAATGGAAAATCCAGCTGGACATGGATCTCAGATATCAACAATCGATTTTGCTTCTACCAAACGTCTCAAGAATGAGAGGATACCAATTTTGAGAACCACACTAACAGTGGCTACGGCAGGTTGCGTGGTTCTCAAATTTCCTAGATATATATTTTTTCCTTCCTAGAAAACCAGTTGCTGTTAATTTCCATCAACTTGAAACCCCGAAAACCAGCAATCCAGTTGCCTAAAAAAAATGGTACTTTCCTAGGTTTTCCAGGTTTCCAAAAATTAACATGGAAAATCCGCGCATTTTAACAACCCTCGCAGCCACCTCGAATCTCCACACCTCTCCACAGAATCCAGGGAATCCACACCGTCAGTGCAGCTGCTGAAGTACTTGCAGTAGGATCCGAAGCCAAGAGCACCTTTAACGTACAAACCCATCAAAAAAATTCCAAAAATGGGTGGAAGGGGCAAAGTATAGAACCTTTGAGACACATGGAGTTGGAAAAAGGAATGTGGATAGGTAAGGCAAACAGCAACTGAGGCTCTGAACTGCAGCACCGCGCGCAAGTGAAACGTATTTTTGCAGCGTCATCACAGTCCAACACACACGGCGCCCGCCGGTTTGGGATCCGCAGCGAAGCTGACCTTCTTCGTATCAGCCTCAAGCTGACGGTTCCCTGGGCACTGCAAGACCCAGCCTTCAGGTGGGTGCCAAACCGACGACAGTAGCAAGGAGATGCGCTACGCATCAACCAAAATATTCAAGTTCAGCGAATTTGCTGCACAAGTGCAGACAATGGTCGGGATCCCGGCAAATCAAGGTAGTCAGCGAATGGTAATTATATTGGCGATTGATGGTAGTTGTCAAAGGAAGTTTAAGTGAGAAACTTCCGAGTGACGAAGATTTGCAAATGCCAAGAATTCAGGAAAGTAACAGATCAGTAAAGCAACAGTTCAGTAAAATAGCAGCTCAGTCAAATAACAGGCAGAACAGTTCGGTAAAGTCACAATTCAGTGGAGTGACAGCCCAGTCCAGTAACAGTTGAGTTTTCGTAGCACGTCAATCATGAGAGTAGTACTGGAGTAGTACGTTGTAGTACTTTGTAGTACAGAGTAATACTGCAGTAGTACTTTGTAGTACAGAGTAGTACTGCAGTAGGACTGTGTAGTATAGAGTAATACTGGAGTAGTACTGTGTAGTACAGAGTAGTACTGGAGTAGTGCGTTGCAGAACTTTGTAGTACAGGCTAGTAATGGAGTAGTACTTTGTAGTACTTTGTAGGACTGGAGTGGTGCTTTGTGTACTGAAGTGTACTTTGGTGGTAATTTGTAGTGAGGAGAAGTACTTCGTAGTACTTGGTAGGACGGAGTAAATAGTACTGTGCATTATTTGGTGCGTAGGAAAAGTCGCATGTCGTTGCGGGCTGCGACCTGCCACAGCTAGGTAGAGACTTAGCGTCATCTAGAACTTGCTGTCGCATGCAGTTGCATGCTGCGACAAAACCAACAGATGCCAACTTTGTTCGAGTCATCAGAAAAAAGTTCAATCAATCAAGGTTGGCACAAACGATTCTATAGGCAAAGTCTCTCTTTGGCTTATAGTTCTATTCCCTTTTGAAACTTCCGCCCCCGGCTTGTCAGGCTCTACTTGTATCAGGTGTTGCTGTAGTTTAGATTAGTTTACCACACTTGGGGACTGGTTGGGCCCTCACGACTCACGAGATCCCATTGTGAAATGGCAGGTTCTTTGCTGCACCTCCAAAGAGGCTTTCATACGGTTTAGACATGTTTAAACCGTGCACTGTACATCCACGTCAACTCAAACATCATTTTTGACTCTGCGTCCTTGGTTCTGATGTGCCCAGCAAGGTTCTTTCTTCATAGGTCACGACCATCGGGTCGTAGGGATGCTTCTGCACCCAACACAAACCAAGAATGGCACTCAGGACTGACATCCATCCACCAACACGAGCGAGCAAGAAGATGATCTGAGGAACCCTGCCTACTTCAATTTCTTCCACGGCATGCTTGTCAGGAATTGAGATCGAGAGCACAAAAACTTGGTACTGCAGGGTTGAGTTGGATGGTGTCAAAATCTTTTCCACATCCTCGTCTGGGTCAAATGACCGAAGCTCTACATTGTAGTCGTTCTTCAACCCTGGGGACCAGAGGCCCAACCATGTGTTCCAAGAGCTCAGATTTTTTCCTTGGAAGCTCATTGATCCTATTCTCTTCTTCTTAAGCACAAGATGTGTTGTGCCAGCATTCAAGTACGTGAGCAATTGAAATCCATTCGGATCATATGCCCGCAGAGTCATTTCTGTTACTGATGCATCAGTGACAAGGAAGCGGAGTAGGATCTTTGATGAACTGGGCCAGGATGCATTTGGTTCGAGAATGCTGGTGTTCAAACGCACGCAATGCCCATACACTGCGCTTTTGCCACCTGCGTCAGGCACACTCAATTGTCCTGTTCCTGCAACCTTGTGGTTTCGAAAATTTGTTAGCAAGCAATGGCCTTCCTTCTTTCTGAAGTAGGAAGGCTTCAACATGTCTTTAAAGGAAGTAGAAGCTGGTGTGAAATCCGTTCCATTTTCTGGCTCGAAATCAGTCAGACTGCATCTTGTGATTCTCGGAACGGCTTTCTGAGTCTTGGCACAAGCAAAAAGATCTGGCAGTTTTCCCCAGGTTGGGGACATTTGTGTTTTCAAAGCTGGAGCACCACCATACCAAATGTCGTAGGTGCGCCAACCGACATACAGGGATGGAACCAGATAGAGCACAATCACACAAATCACCGCCAAACACTTGTACTTCGGGTCCACGCTGGCAAGCAGCTTGAAGGCAGAGGCCATCTTGTGGGAAGCTGACGGCTTGTAGCACCAACCAAGGTACCAACCTTCGTGTTGGAGCTGGTCTACCAACTGCCAAAGCCAAGAACAGACTGCGACGGAGACGTTCAGAAAGAATTGTTGAAGTTGAAGACTGAACCGTTCGCAAACATTGCCGCGAAATTCAAAAGTTACATGTATATGTGCTACGCATTATGAAGCTTCCATACTGTCTCTCAAAATTCGACTGGTTGGTGCTCAACTCTCACTTTGTTGCTCATTTGCTCATCATTTAGCAGGGAAAACGATCATCCATTGCTTATGAATGCTCATCAAGATCAGTGCAAGTTCTATATTCTTCACCCTTCACCACCTTTTTTCCCCTGTTCCTCCCGAAATTTCCAAAAAAGACTTGGGAAGGAAACTCCGCACCTGCAAACCATTCTCCAGCTTAAGCACTCGATAAGTGCGTGGATCGCTCGGAGGCCTACGCACCTGTGAGACACCAACCATCTTGGGGGTGAAAAAACCACTAGGGCCACTTGGATGTCCCGTTAGAAGTTAGGATCAAAGGTTAGTAAATGGGTTATAACCTCAATTAATATACCCCATTTATAAGTAGGTTAGAACCCATTTACTAGCCATTTACTACCTTCCTGGGACATCCAAGCACAAGATGGGCCCCTGGCCGATCGTTATACATGGAGTTCTAGGGCCCCTATAAAATGGCCGAAAATAAATGGGTAACTGGTATTATTTCACCCCTAGAAGTGGAGATATATTTTTTCCCCTACTTCTAACCGGTAGGAGCCCACTTTGTAGGGTCATGGGTTAGATACTCAAGGTTGAATGGAGAAATTCATGGTAACACTTCATCAATTGGAATTGTTTTGGGGATGTTTTTGAGTAATGCATTTCATGAAAAGAAAAGTATAGTGCGTACAGCAATGGCTGAATGAAAAAACGCAAAGCCAACTTTATTGTTAAAAAGGATTTTACTGTAGTATTACTGCAATTAACCCCAAAATTTCACAAAAAAAAACTCACAGCCAAAAAAATATCTCCAAAACTCTCCTCCCAACCAACCTCCTTATGATCAGCCACCAAGGTGGCAACCGCTTGTTCCGTGGCGGTGGCCTGCTCTGGTTACCCACCCACCCGAAATCCCAGCTAAACCCCAAGAAATCGCCGGCCTTAAGGGGATGATTCGGGGAGAATGACCCCCCCTATTAAGGCCGGCTATTTCTTAAGGGGGAAGACTTGGCATGGAAACTTGGGGAAAACTTGACGATGAATTCCCATGAAAAGGAGAAAATGCTGCCCCCCGACAACAGTTGGCTTACCACACCTGGCGCCGCACTTGGAGACCTTACATCCAAGCTAAGTGCAGCGGAGGATGATCATTCGGCATGTGAGGAAAACCGTGAAACCCGGCATGTGAAACGGTCAAAATACCTATTGAATCTTCACTGATATCAAATCCTGCTTGATTTTGGTGAGAGAGAAATCTATTTGAGAAAAAACTTAAGAAAATCGTGCCTGTTTTTTCTTGAATTTCATTGAAAAATCTTGAAGGACACGCGTTTTTCTCTGCCGATTCTTACATCACGGACTTGTTTGCGGGTGATGGTAAAGACAATCAACTTAAAAAAGCACAAAGAACGAAGTGTTTCATGGAACCCACATTTAACAACAGAATAGGAATGTACAACATATTTGTATAAGGTATGGGCATCAATATGACCACTACAATTCTAAGTTTGCCATATTATTTGACTTTTTGAAGTCGTGGGCTCAAGTTTTACCACGACCACCACCACCACCACCACCACCACCACCACCACCACCATGCCTTTCAAGCCCTTCGAGGCTTGCCAACGTGGGCGGATCTGTCAGCAAAATCAATGGAAAAATCTCTTGGTGGCTGTCTTCATGGGAATCTAAGGGTACCCCCCCCAATGCCACCCCCCCCAAGAAATAAGGCCTTATTAAGGGACTATTAACCCTTGGTTTCCCTTAATAAGGCCCTGTGTATGAGGGCCTTAGTTCTTGGGGGGTGGTGGCTTTGGGGGGGGGTACCCTTAGATCCCATGATGTCTGGACCTCATCATATGTGATAAAAAGTTGGGCCATCTTTCAAACTTCGCCTCCCAACTTCGAATATNCAACAACAACTTCCCTATACCCCATAACTTTCGGATCCTTACATTATAGGAATCTAAGGGCAATGCCCCAATGCCACCCCCCTGCCTTACTCGCGACGGAAAAGCTTCGAAGCGTTACCAGACTCAACGCACCAAATCCCATCGCCTCAGGTATTGCCCCGGATCGTTAAGATGAGGAAAAAACGCACCAAACAACGGCAAAAAATAGCCTTCTAGAAAAACTAGTTGGTGGTTGAACCACCCATCTGAAAAATATTCGTCAAAATGGGAATCCTTCCCCAAGTAAGGGATGAAAATAAAAAATATTTGAAACCACCACCCAGAAAAGAATGGTTATATTTGGAAGAGTATCTTTTTGAGGAGCGGGGTCCCTATTTTCAGGGGCGTTTTCTGTTTAAATGATCAGGGGCGTTTTCATGGTTGAGTGTTTCTTGAAATCATATAGTTGCTGATTGGACTTTTGCAATTTTGAAAGTTTTTTTCTCGCCTGAGTTGAGGAGATCAACTGATCGTCCATGAACTTAACTAAACCCAACCCAAGGTACCTATATAGATATATAGAGTCATCGCCTCAACTGCCTTTCTGGACAACCAGCCAGAAAGGTAGTGCGTCCTCTCTTTAAGAGAGGAGGCAGAAAAAAAAAAAACAAGCAGGCAGAAGTTTACCAACAGAACCAAGACAGGGTTCGCATGGCATGAGTTCACTGATGAATCCCCTTGAGTGTGGGCTTTAGTCCCGATCACAGTCCCACAAGTCGGAAAAGGAAAGCTTCACCAATACGGACTTTCATGGCGAAAAAAGGAACATACAGTATTACCTCTCCCGAAAATTGATACATAGCGACCATTTTGAAAGGACACTTCATCCAAAACCTTCAAAAACTAACCTGCCGGCAGAACCCACCAAAAAACCCACCTCTCTTCCCACCTTACCACCGAAAAACTGAACCTGAGTTTTTGAGTCTAAAAAAACCTAAGAACCCTTGGAAGGGTTTGACGTTTTTTTTTGCAGAGGTCCGGGACCTCAAAATAGCCATTTTTGAGGGGTCAGGATTCTTCTTGGGCCCTTTCCAATCCTACTATATCGGTTTTTTTTCGGCATTTCCACAGAGAAAATTCATCTCTTGAGAATCCCGGCTGGAAAAGTAGAAAAGCGAGGTTTTGCCTGTCAAGCTTCAAGACAAGAACATGTTAAGTGAAATGGAAGGTGGTGCAATTCTGCTGGTGACCTTTTTGGGATGACTAAGTGACACTTTCAAAGGTCAAGTGACCTCCAATTAGAAACACAAAAGGTCACTTTGAGTCACCTGGGTCATGTGACTCCATGAGCACATTGAAAATCCACATTCCAGAGTGAAACATTCATAGTCATAGTCATAGTTCTATTTATAGTTTGGTCATCTTGATGTTTGGTCATCTTCGCCTTTGGGATACTTGTGACGCATTGAAGGGTATGAGTCACATTACCGCTGTTGGCCATCATTTCTTGATCGGCCAAGGCCCTTTCACCCCTTTTCAAACTATGCATTGCATGCGTGGTCGCAAGGAACGTTGTGAATGGGATGACTTCTTTTTCTCACTCTTACTCTGCAAGGTTCCACATTATACCCTGATCCTTTGCTGAAGTTATTTTTGCATAGAATCCATTCATTCATCTCGGCTTAAGAAACACCAAACAAACAAACAAACAAACAAACAAACAAACAAACAAACAAACAAACAAACAAACAAAAACTTTCTGGAACAAGAACTCAACAACATTATCTCATGACTTTATCCTCATGAAAACTTCCCTTAAAACCCACCCACCTCAACCCACCAACTCCACCTCCGGCGACGATGCCAACGTCGGTGTCGCGAAAACTGGGGGGTGAAGCCCCCGTGGTGTGCCGGGAGACACGCAAGGACGCGGCACAAAGGCCCAATCAAGTCGCGACATCCCCAGTCGAAGCCCCCCAAATGTGAGACGTTTTTTGCGGCCTTTTGAGCCCCAAATTGGCTGCATTTAAAGAGGGTTGGTGGTTAATAGTGGTTGATAGGGATTCTTAATAGGGATTCTTATTGGCTAAGATGTTTGGCATCCAAAAAGGTGACCAACCGTTCATTTTTTTGTGGAGATGCCACATCAAATACAAGACACTGGGGAAGCATAAAAGAAGAGACAGTGGTCAGCACATTACCAACCCAAACAAATGCACTGTTTAAGGGAAAATCCCTCAAATTTGCCATAGATTCTAGCATCAAAGTTTGATCCCCCGCAAAAGATGGGCAATTTAATACCGAAAATACTGGAACTTTGGTCACTTTGAAAGGCTTTGACTCGGCTCGGCTCAGCTCCGTGAAATCTCAGGGCCGGAACCCAGGGTCACACGCGGGAGTGCCATGCCTCAAAAAGTAAAAGATGAAAATGACTTTAGCATTTTTTTCATCCAAAAAGAACAGTTTAGCAAGCATTTGTCTTCATTTGGACATATATCTTTTTGCGTTGGATGTGTAGATTCTGATCATCCCGAATTTCAAACGTAACGCCCTTTTTTTGGCTTTGGCCTTTTGATATCACTGTATGGGAAGTTCTTGATGCTCAAAATCAAGAGTGTCAGGAAATCGTTCACTTGATCTTTTTCTAGTTGGAGGTTTTGTCCCCACCTCTTTTCAAAAATATGCTCCTCAAAAATGGAAAACATCTTTCCCCAATTTTCGCGGTGAAAGTTCCAAAAAATCTTTGAAGTTGCCACCACCCAGGTTTTCTATGGGTACACCCCTGAAAACTGACTAACATGACTGGAAACCGCATCTTTCAATAGGAAATACAGGAAAAAATGATATCCCTTAGTCAAGAAAAAGCCACCATCACTAGTTGGTGGTTTCAAGCCAGTTTAAAACTATTAGTCAAATTGGATCATTTCACCAATTTTCGGGGTAAAAATCTTTGAGTTGCCACCACCCAGGTTTTGATCTCCCTTCGAGAAAACAGCCACCATCCTGGCAATTCTGCTGGTGACCTTTTTTGAGATGGTTGTTGGTGACCAACCCAACGTTTGGGGATAAAAAGGTCACGAATTGAATCACCTGGTGGATCAGATCTGGTTGGTCGCTCCAACCCCCACCTTTAAAAAGGCCCTTGTCGAAGGCCCAGTTCTGCCGCAAGGCTTTTCACTCTCTGCTCCTGGCGAGGGGTTCCAAGGTTGCCTTCCACTTTACACCTAAAAAGAGCCTCCATGTATTTATGTAAATATGCATGTGTATGCATGTGTATGTATACATATATATACATATTTACAATCCAATTAAGTCATATATATATATATTTAAATGTCTACAGTATCTCATTGTTACAAGTTGTTGGCTGAGTTGATGGCAACCCCCAATTCTACCCAAGTGCAACTATGATTCAACCTAGACTTTTACCGGGTGCATTTCCACTACCCCATACCAAGTCAAACGCTGTTTCCCCCGCCGCTTACCCCCTAAACCCCGTTCCATTTTTGTGCCCATCGCCGCGAATTGGCGTCACGTCCGTGGGGTGGAATCTCGCACCTCAGCAACAGGCGGTTCGCTCCTGCCGGTTGCCCGTGCCGGTCGGTGTCGATGGATGTGTCTGCAAGGCGGATGGGATGAATGATTCCATCATCGTCTGTTGCCATGGCTTGGCAGGTGGATCAAT
Source organism: Breviolum minutum Mf 1.05b.01 (assembly GCA_000507305.1). Taxonomy (NCBI): domain Eukaryota; class Dinophyceae; order Suessiales; family Symbiodiniaceae; genus Breviolum; species Breviolum minutum. Next base: position 2,787 of record DF244637.1, on the reverse strand, counting down.
ATATTCAATCTCCATGGCTTCTTGCATGGTAGCACAACAGGAGCACCATAACCAGGTACACAAATCTTCGGTGAAGCTCGGACAAGTGCCATGAGGCATACCATAGATCCTCCGGATCTGCTGTCGGTGGATAGTAGCCACGATGATGAAGATGCCAGCCGAGATGAAGAAAGACACCGAACACAAGGCATTCATGACAACCGCAAGCAACGCAGCAGTCCAAAAGGACATGAAACCAGTTTTGCTGGAACTGGCTGTGTCAGCCCATCGAATAGGCTGACAAAGACATGAACAACATGGAATACGTCGATCTCTCATGATTTCACGTGACGGTGCTTCAGGATCCCAGTTGCAGCATTCACAAAGGCCGAAGGTGAAGTGCTCTCGTGTGACCACAGGAGTAGTATGAAGTTTGGGATAAGGATAAGTGAAAGCCATCCCATAAACCTTCGCCATGATCATCATGATCAAAAAATACAGCATCGCTCCCACCAATTGATCACGTAAGATGTCATTGCCTTGCTGGATCGGACCGTGACAGCTGAGAATGTCACCCGATCTTTTTTTTCCGGGTCCACCCCCGGCAATCAAAAAAAATGTTTTTGGTTGAAAGATTCCGATCCCCCACCTTTACAAACCATGAGATAAGATTTTGGAAACTCCGAATTTCTTCATCCATAATCATCCATTTAAATCTTCCAAACAAAAATAAATACAATAAATCTTCCCAAAAAAAATAAATCTTCCCAAAAAAAAACATACCCTCCCTGAAACTAACACAGCACCTGAAGATAGGCCATCCCAAAAGGACGCTAGTATTCCAACCATCCATTTTCAGGGGCGAAAATGTTAGTTTCAGGGAGGGGTAAATCTTCCCAAAAAACACTTCCAAAGCATTAACAAAGCACCAAATTCAATAGCTCGGCTAAGAGCAATCTGCCAGCTTCGTGCTCGTAAAAGCGCCTCTGATTGCTCCTTGGGGTCTGAAAAAAAAATCCAAGCCCTATATGTGTTGGGGTCTAACCTCCTTATGGGTATTTCCAAAAATAGGGGTACCCCAAAATGGATGGTTTGTAATGGAAAACCCAATTAAAATGGATGATTTGGGGGTACCACTATTTTCGGAAACATCCTTATATTGGGGATGGTCATCCTACCTTTAATCAAGGTTCTCAAAAATTGATGGGTCGATTTGTTTGGAATTGGATTCTTGAGATTAAAAACATTGGCTTCAACGGACTTCTCCTGCAACATAACTTCGGCCTTCTTCTTTTCAGCTTGTGCCTCTCGTAATTCCTGACAAAAGTTCCATCGACCTTTTACCCCTCTGGTAGTTCCTACTTAGAGGTTCAGGATACTTAGTAACTGGTTATATGTAGGTTTATAACCCAAGTTAGGGGACATATAACCCACTTATAGAGGTTATAACCCTGGTTACTATCCACTTACTCTAAGTATCCTGAACCTCTAAGTAACATAGCGATTGCTGGAATATCCCCATTTTTCAGTAGGAAATACATCTTCCTTTCGGGTCCATTTTCCAGCCAGCTATGTTAGTTTACCAGAGTGTACTTTGGGGAACTGTTTTTTTGGGGGGTAAAATTTTGGGGTAAACCTTGGGAAAAATTCACAGGCTTCAACTGAAAATTTCAGGTTTCGTTGATCTACAAAACTTGCCGGGGATCTTCCATGAACGTTGAATATGCTCATATCACAAGACATCCCCAAAATCAACCTGTTTTTTTTGCCGAAAGAATTGTCCCAAGAAAAATATGGAAGTTGCAAAAAGTTCCGTCCAAGATCGAAGAAAAAAAGGGCAGATCCTTGTCTCACTTGTCTCCACCTCTTTTTTCGTTGCAATCTTTCTCTCGCTTCTTCGAGTTTTCAGGTGTTTCTCTACTAGAAATATGAATGAAGATGATTCAACGAAAGATCCATGTCCCACATCTGTCTGATTTGTTGGATCAGGTGCCTCCCTCAACTATTGCTCACAATACTTGATGTCTAGCTGCTTGGTGGCTCAGCCTTTCTTTTTAAGACACATCTCCATGGACACATCACGCCCTTTTTTTCAACCGTCCGAAAAATTCCCTGGGAAAAAATGTCCGTCCTAAAACAGCAACCAATCACCTTGAAGAAATGCATTTATTAAATGACCAATGGAAACATACTGACTAGACTCGAATCTGTCTCTCATGGAGATTTGAACTCCCTAAAACTAACATACCACCTGAAAATGAATGGTTGGAAGACTAGTTTCCTTTTGGAATGGCCCATTTTCAGCGACTATGTTAGTTTTGGGGAGGGTATGCCTTGTGAGGTTTTTTGTTATCCCAAACCATCTTCACGTTTAGTCCATGGTTTTTTTCCCACCCATCTGAAAAATATGCGCGGTCGTCAAATTGGGGCGAATCTCCCCAAACTTCGGGGTAAAAATGAAAAGTATTTCCTCGTTTCCTCGTTTCCGGACAGCTGGATGAAATGAAAAATATTTGAAACCACTTTCTCCACTTTCTCGAAAAGCTCCATGCGGGCAGATGCGAGCATGGACCATTGCCTTACTCTGAATAGGCGATTTTTCCTTTAAGGAAGGAAATCTACCAGATCAACTTCGTCAAGCTCTTGTGGCCTAACCAATTGCCTCTGCCTGAGATTCATCAGGACTTCATCCACCTTTTCAAGCCGTGAAGAGCTCCATGCCAAGCGGTATGTTTGACACCAGAATGCGATTACTGCCGAACTCGGTCTGTTGAGTTTGACCGCCAGAACCATTCCATTATCAGTCAA
>DF244636.1:0-24834 GCA_000507305.1 Breviolum minutum Mf 1.05b.01 | reverse complement strand
GGCCTGCTTGAAACGTTATGACAACACGCATCCCTTGAGGTGAGGGGGGAGACCTTTGGGAATGACGGGGTTAAGACATGGTAACACCAATTAACGATGAAAAGACAATGTGCCTTACATTTGCTGGTGGGTACCAAAAACATATCAAAGAATACATGGCACACTACTGTTCTTTTGAAAAAATATCTTTGTATTGATGTTTGCCGATTTGTCTCCCAGATGTTTTTTAGGGGTTGTTGTTGATAGTTGCCGTTTTTTTGGGGGGCCGTGTGTAGAATTTGTTGGACATTTTTTGGTTGGGTTCACACCAATGGTTTTTGCATCGTCAGGCTGCTGTGGGAACAGAAGCACCAGGCCCGGGCAGAATGGGGGTGTTGTTTAAATCCATTGATTTAGTTTAGCTTAGGTGATTTCTTGGTAGGTATCTTATTTTACTTGGATTATTCAGTTGAATTTTGATTCATTGAAAGTTGGAAGATATGAGGAGGTGGAGAGATGGAAGAGATCCGGGCTAAGTTTCCATGAAGTTGTGTGTGCTCATAGCTGACACCACCCCAACTATAACTACAGCGGATTGTGGACCACGCCCCAACTGGTGGATTGTATGAACATTTGTGATGTCTAGAAAGCAATCTGAATTCACGTTTCGTGATGAGTGCAGACACGAAACATAATATTGGATGAAAGGTGATGTGTGTATATTTGTTACATCATTGTTTTGGGCCAAGTCCCCACTGATAGTGCCACAATATCTCACAATCATCATCACTTCACCCAGCAAAAAAAACCATCACACACGCATTGCTGCTGAGTTGGAGGGAGCTCGGTATATAGGGCTGCTGGCCAAATTTTCTAGGCTCTAAATTTTGTTTTGGGGGTAACGAAGCATTGATCCACAAGGGTTACACAACAAAAACCAGAGATCAGTAGCCTTGGCGCATTTTATTGATAAGTGATGATGGGAAGTCCCCTGGACCTGGACGCGTGAGGTAGGAAATAATCATCAAAACTCGTTAGTTGTAGGGAATGGATTTTTGTTTGGCATTGGGGGATATCGGATTTACAGATCGTACTTAAGGAGTGGGCAAGGTGATTCAATTGAAAGTAGGCTACAAAATGGATTCATTGCTGTGACTGATTATGCTTTCTTAAGCTAGAATGCAAACATATCATCACTCTGATATCTTAGGATGCTCGACCTCCCCTCACTTCCCTCCACAAATCTGCTTCATCACCACCACAAAAACATTATTACATATACTATTTAAAAAAACTTACCTACAGAATTTCCCAACCTAAACATCAGCTCACTTACCATAAATTAACATCCTGTTTTTTAAGCGGATAAGTTTCCTTCCCCTGACTTTTACGAAAAAATCGCTTCAGGAGGCGGTGGAGTACTGGAAATCCAGGTGGGGGATTGGTTGTCTGAAAAAGGGAAGTTATCCGTCCACCCCTTAAAAAAACGGATATAGAAACCAGGTGGTTGAATGAAAATTAATGAAATTCATTCAAAGAGAGATACTGTTAGGTTAGTATAGTTGGAAGACTGACTGCGTTTTCTGTTTTTTTTTGGGATGGAGTTTTTGAGAAGAGTTGATTTTTAGTCCTAAGAGCAGCCAAATACAAGCTAAGCTGCTTGGCCTACAAGCATCATGCCAACTATATCCAACTGGACCCCATGTCTATGCAGTTTGTTAGGGCATCAAGTGGAAATGCTTCATGTAATATTGTGCCACTAGAAGTGGCAAGGTGATGATGTGGATTATGGTGGGTCATTGTATTCTGGGCAAATTGTAGCGACCAGACCGCTGGTTGGTCACCCCAAACTGTGGTGACTGTAAGGGAACCCCAAAATGCCCTTAATTCAGGTGTAGGAAGTATAGTAAAGTGATTTGCCTGGAATTCTTTTTTTCGCTTTGTTGCCTTCAGCTGTCATTTTGTCTTACTCTAAGATTTGCATCATATCAACAATCACCATTCGCAGGAGACAAAGAGAATACGGAGTACTGTATATAAATTCAATTCTCCCAAGTTGTTTCATTTGTTTTGGTACCCTTCGAAATGATTTCATTCATGTAGGTCACGTTTTCTTTAATTTTGGTGCAAGTCCAAGCAGTGCAGCCTGCTCTCCTCCCAAACATCTTTTTTCATCCTTTTTCCAAACTTCTTGAACATCTAAAATCATATAAACTGCAAAACTGCAAGGCATTTCAAAATAGATCAAGAAGGAGTAATACATTGTATATCTATATGTACATATATAACTTACTCGCCAGTAAACTAACATAGCAATGAAAAATAGACCCTTGGAGAAGATGTATCTCCTATTCAAAATGGGGATATTCCATTGCTATGTTAGTTTACCAGAGGGTAACCATTCAAATCTCATACTTCTTCGTCCTCCTAGCCACCCCACAACCACAGGCGCTTGGGCACCGACGTGGCTGCCGAAGCCGTAAGCGATGCCACCCGAGATGTCGATGGCTCCGCGGATCTGGAGATGTTGGCTGCGCGGGTGGCCCGTGACGTGGATGGTCAAATTTATAGCGACCGAAAACAGGACCAAAAACATCCCCAAAATTGGTGGTTTAGTGAGGGAAAATTTCCCGGGAATTTCAGTAGGAAACCTAGGTTTGGTGAAATTTGGCATTTATTTGGCCAGATAGTGGGATGATAGTGGGAGGTTTGACCATTTACAGTGGATGATACGGGTGATGGAAGAAATCCTGCAGCACCTGGGATGTAAAAAACATGACCTTGTAAACATGGGACACAGTACCAAACTCAACTGGTTAGCCGGATTTCTTCCATCAACAGTAGTGGGTGATAGTTGGATGATAGTGGATGATACTTACCAGCATTTCCAGCTTTCTTTTTGTTAGCCCATTTGGAGGGGCTACTAAGGACGGTTAGTCAAGGTATCAATCACGGTATGTTTTTTCTCCAAATTTGAACACACGCTGTTGGTGGAGCTGATTGTTTTTCTTCCATCATTGGCTGGCTCAGAGGTCAATCTTCAAATCGATTTTTACTGAGAGAAGCATGTTCAGGTGAGATCTTTTTTTCGAAACCGCCCAGATTTGTCATTGACATCTTCACCCACAGGGTAGCATCTTCCTGGTTACAACCGTTCAGCTAAATCGACGAACCTAGCGGTAGTAAATGGGCAACTTTTTTGACGTAAAGTTATGAAAAACAAAAGTTGCAATGATACATCATTTTTTTCGCAAGGACAGAATGAACTCACACCATTTTATCAACTGATATTTCAAAACCCTTCCAACAAATCTATTACGTTGCTACCTTTCACCAGCAGAGCTGCCACCATTTCTTTTTCCAATAAGTCGCCATCCATTATTTGTATGTATACCTATATCATCCTATATCACTATATCTATAATAATAAGGTAAACTATATTTTGTTTGTTAAACCTGCACCACAAAATCACCAAGCAACTCTCCCCCACTTTCACTCCATTTCGGGCTGGCGTTCCGCTCCGAGGCGCTGTGGAACGTTTTATGTTGGCTGAGTCCTTTGCTCCGATACTTGAGTCATATGCTCAGCGATATTTGGAGAGACTTCCAGTGGCAAATGGTGCAGACCCATGGGTTGAAGCGAAGGAAGGTTCCTTGGCAAGTTGGGTGATGAGTGGGTTGGGGTTTGCGTTTGGGATGTCAGTTCTTTTTTGGGTGGCTGAATGACTGTGAATGTGTGATGGCCAAGTACAAAGGGGGGAAAGATGAATTGGGGGATGAGAAGACTGGCGCTGATGTCAATGTGAGGTTGACGTAGGCGGGTTTTATAATCTAGAGGTGAAGTTCTCCTGGAAACATCACTCGTTGGACAGTGAATGTCAATCAACATTATAGCATACCATGATACGGGTCCACATTTCTTACTCAGCATACTCAAGGTCAAGTAGCGCACTTTCGGATACTACTGAGTGATGAACAAGACTCCTTCACCAATTGGGATGATTATTGATATATTTATATAAACATATATTGAAACATATATTTCTATTCATATGTGCACAACATCTATATTTCGACATCTCTCAATGCTACATACCTGTATGTATACACACCCTGCCGCTGTTTGTGATTGGATTTTTCCGAGGTATCTTAGCCGCGTGGCTCGGTGCAAAATGGCAGGTGTTGATGGCAACCAGAAATCCGGCGTGAAAACCAGGTAGGTTTATCCCATTATTTACGAGAGGGTTTTTATACATCCATCAATAGAGAAAATTTAAGATAGATACCCAACAATAGCCGTATTTGAATCCACAGATACATTTTCCAAAACATCATTTGGTATGTTTTCGTCAAATTTCGGGGGGCTGGATGGAAAACCCACCGAATTTTCGACGGTAACCTACCAGGATATCGATGGGGATTCTCCAGCCGGACATTTTACTTATATATGTGGTTGTCTCCCGTATCCCAGTGCAACTGTTGATGGAAGAAATCCTGTAGTATCTTTCAAATAGGACCAGTAGTTGACGGGAAAAAAACTCCTTAAACGAAACCAAGCCTCCATAAAACTAAAAGTAACAAAGGATCCCTGCAAATTCCAATGGTTGGTTCAGATGATCCATTCAATCACGTAGGGAGGAAAGAAAGATAGCTGAATGAATATGACATGGTGGAAAATGGCAGGAAAATCCTCCAACAGAAATGGGTAAGGATGGTGTTCTATTTTTTCTAGGTGGTGGTTTCAAAAGTTTTTTATTTTGACCCTTATTTGGGGGAATGATGATACGCATTTTTTAAACGGGTTGAAACCACCACTTAGTTTTTTGTGGGCCGTACATGTCAGTTTCGACGCCAAGCCGCCATAGTTCTGAGAAGCCTGACGGGGCCCCCGAACTTCAATTCAAAGCTACCATTTTTTTCCAAATGGAAAGCCTTCGCAGCCCCCCCAAAAAGCCTTTGCTTATTTTGGATCAAGTACCCATGCGGAACCCCCCCAAAACATACATACATACAAACACATATATATATATATTTATATTTATATTTATATACACATATATTTTCAAGTTCTATATACATCTCCTCAGATTTCTTGTATGGTTTTCCATTGTTTCTGTTGTATGACTCAGGTGGTTCGTTTCAGGATTCCAAAAAACCACTGGAGTCACCTGAAGGTTGAAACCAAAGACGTCGAGCGGCCAAACCACCGCCTCAACTTCCTCCAATCCTCCGGCGGAAAGCAGCGTGGAAAGCGGTGCCGCGCCGGCGAGGAAAGGGCAATGGTGGATGCTCGGTGAATTGTTGGATCTACCCCGCACCCAGGATGCAAGTGGCAAATAGAGGTTTAGGTTAAGATTCCCTACTAAAAAATATAATCATCTTGATGGGACCTGTTGCTGGCTGGGGGCTAGATCCAAGGTGTTTGCTTGTTTCATGAAGCATTTGCTTGATTTTAGCAGATTTTTGCACTTCATTTTATTTATGAAATTATTCTGAATCGATGTTCAAGGCGGTTTTCGTTGGGTGTATCCAAAGGTTTTCAATTGTACTAGTTCCAAATGACAAAACTTCAACTTCAAAGCCTTTTATGATACATTTAAGGGAGACCATACCACCAGCCACCAACTACGTATGACAATTTTTTTGAAGTCAACCACTTCACCAATCTTAGGACCTCCCTGACAGTGGCGGTGGTCATGCTGGTTGGACTAATCATGGTACCTGCAGGTTCTACAAAAAATAAAAGGAAAAAAGGGGTTGGCGGCATTGGCGGTGTCGCCCTTCACAGAGTTATGTGTCATGCTTATATACACTTAACACCAAAAATGCTTGGCCAGAAGTGAAGGAGTAGAGAAGTAACGGCATATTGAGCAGGGAAAAAAATCGGGATGGACGACTGCTCGACTAAGGGAGTTTTGAGTCATATGTCTCAAGCAAACTTTTGACTTGCAGTTAGTTAACATCTTGATGCGACTAGACCAGGATGATTTCCCATAGCTCATTACTGACCCACACATTTACAAAGTCAAGGTCAACTCTTTTCTTCCGAATGATGGCTTTAAGTAAGTCAAGTAAATCATGGCAAAGCAGATCTTCATCACAGCCCTGGAAGGCTTGCTGTCCGAAAAGGAGTCTTCCTTGGCGATGCGTGTGTCAGTGGAAGGCAGCCAATGTATGGATGGTTCTACTGGCAACATCTATGTTGCTCCGGGCTACTCCACTGGAAGAAGGACTTGCCATCTGTGGATGACTTTTTTTTGTCAGACAAAAAAGCTATCGGATGTAACAACTGAAACCCGGAAGTAGGTTTGAATTGTAGAGAGAGATGGTGGGGTATATGCACCATAGTGACAATAGATGGTGCAACTCCCATGTATTGTTTTATCATGGCTCCAGGTGGTACACCAAGATTTGCATCACTTCACGAGGTGCATGTATTCCATCTCCCCCAAGATGTGGCACCAACACACATTCCGCACCTCCTGCGGAGGTTTTCAATATGATTTTCCTTTGCAGTCATTCGTGGTATATTAGTCGAAGGAAGTTCAATGAGTGTAACCCACATGCACAAACAGACATAATTCTCATGTCATTTTGGGTCTGTGCGTTGTAATTGCAGCTTACTTTGCAGCTTCATGTGAAAATGTGAGAGGCTTTGAAATCTAATTCGTCGAGAGCCTATGATTCTTTGTGTTTTTGTATTGAACCACTAATGGAATCAGTCATGGGTACAGTATAACCATGTTTAAGACACGGAAGCATGTGTAAATATATTTATATACACATATGTTCATTCATTTTTAAAACCCAAAAATTTATCACCTGCACATCCGTCTTCCTTTTTTAACTCCAATAAAATCTTTCTACTCAACCCAACCCCCCCCAAGCTTTTCGCACATGAAACAAAAAAACCAAACAAACCCACAACAACCAACAACAACAACAACAACAACAACAACAACAACAACAACAACAACAACAACATCCGACGAGCAGGAAATGGGTCATCTATTTTCAAGGTGGTGGTTGGTGCGCACCGAGTGGGCTCGCCCACTTGGATGGCTATAGCATCTTGGATGCCGAGGGAGGTTTGCCCCGAAACCGATTGGGAAAAAATTGCACACAAAAGAAGTTGTAACAGATGGAAGCCCTGAAATCAGCAGCTGCTTACAAGGAGATATATAGATTTTGTTTTGGAAAGCATCATTTTTAGGTTCCATGTTCAACTTTGGGGGGAATAATAGGTGTGGCATAGGTTGAGTTGGAAACGATTAGAATATTGAAGCTCCGGGCAAGCAAAACGTGATTTCTGTGTGGTAAGTGATCCCATGGACCTTTTTTTTCCAACTGGACGAATAGGGTAAGAGGGCAAGACATTTTGTTGCCTGGTTTTCCCATGTCATGGTCTTGAAAGGTTATGTCAAGGAGTGCTATTGGGCATGTGCCCCAATGGAAGGAAAGCACGTGTAACATATATATGATATGTATATATATATACATAGGTATGATTATGTATGTGCAGATTATTGTTTGTTGTTGCCTCTTTGCATACACCAGGCGGCATATGAGGTTGCATTTGCTGCCACTTGGGTGATTATAATATGACTATTCTTGGTTCGCCTACAGCTTCGTACACAAGATGAGTTGAATCCCCCAAACCGATCCAAGAGTCGCTACAACTTGTCTTACTAGATCTTTCTTTGAAGTCCTTGAGAAATCTCGGGTGTTTAATTGTATGCATCCTGTTTACACAAGATAAACTTGTACTTGATGAATGGCGTTGCAGCATTTCTTGGTGGCTGAAAGCCGACACACGAAGCTTAGCAAAAAATTGAGAGTCAGCTACCTTGATTATTGGGGATGCTTCATTTACAAGAAGAGGGGGTAAAAGTTGATGATGGTCTCCCGAAATCAGTCGATAACAAATGGATAGCGATGGTTCTGTTTCACCAAACTTCCACTGACAATCGTCAGTTTTTGAAGGGCATATTATTCTATACAGTTAAGTTATTTATGGTATTTATATATTACTACTGTATACAAGTGGTATGCCCAGTCACCGGACCATGCTCAAACAATAAAATCCCTTCATCTTTCGTTTTGGTGGTCCAGGAATAGATTCATTTTCACCATCCCTCCCATGGGTTTCCCCGGTTTGGATGGTATGCTGGTGGGAATATGCTGGTAGACTCATCATTCATGGGAATCTATGAGCACACACCAATTCCACCCTTTGAAAAAATAAGTCCTTAATAAAGGGATCATACTGTTGATGGCTGAAATCATGCACCAGTTGAGGTTGGTAGTTTATCCCATTATATATATATATATACCAAGGTTTTATACATCCCAGGTGCTTGTTTGGGATTTCTTCCATCAACAGTAGTGGTTAACTAATCCCTTAAGACCTTATTTCCTGTCGGGGTGACATTGGGAGGGTACCCTTAGAGTCCCGTGAAATAACAACAAAAACAACCCATTGATTGATATCATTCCATCTGCCTCCTCAACAGAGCCACACCCCAGAAATTTAACAGCTTGCCCCTGAAAAAATGATGGTTGGAACATGAATTTCCTTTTGGTTTTGCCTATTTTTAGGGGCAAGCTGTTAAATTTCAGGGGTGTTTTTTTCCCTATGGGAAAGCACCTTTTTAGATTCCTATAAAGTCCAGGTCCTCAAGAAGATGTGGGACATCCTGATCTTTGCGAAGAACGAGCCAAGGGATATCATGGGAGTAGCCTTAGTGATGAGGAGATTTAAGATCATTTGACCAAATGCTTTGGCAGGTTGTTTCTTTTCCAACAAAAAATGTGCTGTTATTATTTGGGTGTTTCTAAAAAATAGGGAAACACCCCAAATGGATGGTTTATAATGGAAATCCCTATTAAAATGGATGATTTGGGGGTACCACTATTTTCGGAAACAGCCATTTTGTGCTGATAATATCATGTAGTGGTGGACAACTGAAATTTCGTGGAAAACAAATGGAAAACATGGAAGTTGCTTTTCTACAAGAATTACTTTTGGAGGACACCTCCAAAGAGTACCTGTTGACAAAGAAATCCTCATTTGATGACCCTTACTGAAAATCAAACTATGTAACCCCCCCGGTAGAGGGTTGGAATCTTTATTTCCAAGAAATTGTTGACTATTATAGTAGTTTTTCATATACTATTCCCACAAACTTGTTTGGAATTGGTGAACAACACAACTTTCCACTAGTAACTCATAGATCATAGGAGGTTACCTGGCTGTTTCTTTGAAGGTGTCATTGATGCTTCTTGACTTGACAGGATACTCGAGATTTCACTGATCGTGGGATTCTGTCGGGTGATCCTACGGTAAATCCATTGGCTTATACTTGGAACCGTGTCATGGTTACTTGGTGGGTGAAGGTGAGTGAGGGTGAACCAAGGGGGAGCTGGTGACAGTGGAACAGTTTTTCAACAGTTTCAAGAAAGAAGGCACAGAAAGCTGACGTCCGTGTCCTCCTCGTCCTGGACCTCCAAACCTAGTTTCTACTGTACATGTTTCTACCATAAGTATCATGCCCAAATTGCTCACATGGGGAAATGGCTAGAAATGGGCCCCAAGTTACCAATTTCTCCCGAACTTCCATGGACACCCTATGTGCCCTTCCTCCTCTGATTTGTTCACCATAACTTGATTTATGATCATGCAGCCAATTTACCGTGCCCATAACGTTCCTTGTTGAGAAATAAGAGCCATACAAAAAGGCCTTCTTTAAAATGCCCCTCTATTCACAGGGAAAGTTTTTGGTTGATAGGGTGCAACAATTTCAATCCCTCCTCACGGCTGTATAGCGATTTCTGATGGTGACAATAAAACGGTGGAATGGGGCAATTGTTCGTTGGAATCTAACGGTAATTTCCCAATGCCAGCGCCCTTCCTGGAAATAAGCCTTATTAAGGGATGATGAACCACCATTTCGGGGGTACCCTTAGATTATTAACCTGGCACCCAGAATACCTGAATGCGACAAGTGACGTTGAGACGAATTTTGAGAGTGATTATCAACCACCATTTTGGGGCACCCTTTTATTTTCTATGAATTGAAAACTAGATGGTGGATTCAAATATTTCAACTATTTTCACCCTGACCTGGGGAAATGATCCAATTTGACGAGCATATTCTTCAAAAGGGTTGGTACAACCACCTCACCACCTAGAAAAGGTGCGCAATTGCGATGGCACCTTGTTTCTGAGTGATGCCGAACTTCCCAGTGGCGTGCAGCTTCGAGGGCGGCGCAATGCTTTGTGCCTGGGACGAAGAGGTTTGGGAGTTTGGTGGTGGGTTGAGAGTTAGTGAATTTCATGGATTTGTTTTTCTCGCAGGTTTTTTTGAAAACAAGTTGTTTGGAGGTTTTTTCAAGATGCTGGTCGAAGTAGGAAATGTCTCGGATGGTGAAATCTGTGGAGGGTTGCTGAATTTGTCCAGATTGTGTGAAACCGGTGTTCCGTACCGAGTCATTATTGCCTTTCAGAGAGTTTAATTTGTGCATGAGATCATTGCGACTGCCAGCGGCAAAGCAAAATCCCCCGTGATCCGGCACAAAGCATTGCCATTCAAAAGTTGCTGCTGTGTCAGGACTCCATTTTCATTGGAAATCCTTCACCTAGTCTTACCTTATCCCCAAAGAGAGGAGCGTCAACAATAGGACTTTTCTACTAGGACTCATCATTGTCAGGCCGCCTGGTGACTGGGGGTCATAATGTGGGCGATTTTTGATGATAGACTGATCATCCATTTGCTGCCTACATGTTGTGCAAAAGGATGCAGAAGAGCCAGTCGTTTTTTCCTCTCAACACTAACGCATTGGTTGATTTTTCCTAGCAAAATTGCGCCATAACTCTCCCACAATATTTTTTTGCCACCCCCAAAATCTGTTGTACAATTGTTTTCCCCAAGAAAAACGCTGCAACAACACATTTGAACCAGACAGTCTTGTTGGAACACCACTTTTCCCACTCATTTTTTATATTTTTGAATACTAAGGCAAGCAATTCAGCAACTGTTGGAAGGTGATTTAGGTGATGCCACTGAAATCATCTTGGGTGGCTGTTCTGCTGGTGCAGTGGCAGCAGTAGTGCTTGGCGATCAGATAGCCCAAATGGTAAGGGAAGTGGCCATGAGACGCGGTGCTTCGGCGAGGATGTGATGTGAAGGGTGTGAAGGTTAATCACCTAAAGGATTCAGGTACCTAAAATGGCCACCATACCGGAAAAAGAAACGCTGTTTTTGGGCCCGGGCATTCCCTTACATGGACCTTACATGCTGCTTACATAGGTGAGGATTCCTCCATTTTACCTGAAGATGTGGTGAGGGAAGATTCCATGGGTTTTGAGGTTAAGGTGGGTGAAGAAATCAGATTTTCCTGATATGAGGTGGAGGCAAAGGGGAGATGTTGTTTCTGCAAGTATACAGTATACTGTTTAACAAAAATCTCCAAATCCTTCGGGCAGAAGAGATTTGATCCAATGAATTCGGAGGAATCTACCAGTTGAAGGCGGCTAGAAGAGAATGTGAATAGAGGAGCTCGTAGCCCAATCAACATTCGTTAAACCAGAAACTGTTCTTGAAAACCATCCCGACACCGAGTTGCACCAGCTCCCACACCCTCCCAAAAAATACAAGCAAATCAAAACAAATCCATCAGAAATCAATCATCCCCAGCCTTTGCTACCCCCCCTCCCTTCCAAAAAGAGAAAGGACAAGTGAATCATCTCCATCCCCCTAAAATTGTCCAAGCAATTTTTGAGGTCGTGAGGTTTTTATTGCGATCCTATCAGATAGTGGTTTCTTCTTGGATTGGAGTGAAAAAGGTATCAAGGTACCACGCAATGTGTTGCATCTTGGCTCAACTGTGACCAAGGCGGGGGTTGAGAGGTCTGATGTTACCCCTGTTTGTTGGGGAATAAAAACCGTACACCCTGGAAGATTAACGGCTGGAACCTACAGATCACCCATGAAAAGAAAGGAAACTTATCTTCCAAACCTGCATGATTATGTTCCATGTTAATCTTCAGGGGTGTAGTTGCTTGTTGTTTCTTTGAGGGTTGGGGTTAAAGGAAGGGCTGGTAGTAGCTGTTTACTTGTCATCTTGAAGAAATTCATGGGATGGGAACATGTTCCTTCAATTCAGGTTTCATGATTTTTCACTTTCAATGTCGCAACCCCCCCAAGATTTTTTGTTGGCATCAACCAAAAACGGGTTGGTGGTTTCAACCATTTTTTTCATGTTCATCCCGATATTTGGGGAAGATGAACCCGTTTTGACGAACATATTGTTTCAGATGGGTTGGTTGAAACCACCAACTAGAATCAACATCTCAATGGCTTCCTTGGGGTGTGAGAAGACTGGGTCCGGGTCGTCCCATTTTCCCAAGGAATTTCCCACAATTCCCGTGGCTCTTCGAAGTGGGAAATGTGTCCGAAGCGTTGCCAGAGGAGTCGTCTGGGAGTTCAGGAGTATGGTTACCAATGGTCCTGGTCAAAATAAAACGACCTCACACGACCGATTTCCCCGAAGACGTGACATAGCTGTAGCTGGAACATGAATGTTCCGCAATAAAGAAAGGATGTAGTTCCGATTGAACATGGCAACTTTTTCCCATGGCCAGCTTAGTTTCGTGGCAGGATAGTTGGGTGGCCAAGGGTTTGGGTGGTGGTTTAGGAATAAAACGTGTTTTGACCGGATGGATCTTCAGGGGCTATGTCGTTGGTTTTAGGGTGGGTGACCAGCTTGATTTTTCTCACTTGAAGTCAGTAGCCCAGATTTGCAGCAGTACAAGTAGTACTTCCGGTATCAGGACCACGTTTTTATATCGGCATAAGATGGTCAGCACCTTATCCCAACTACTCAAGATGGTCTGAATTCGCGCTACTTTCACTAGAAGTTGGGTCCAGATATCTCAAGACGCTAGGCATTTCATATTGCAAAGTAACCCAACATCAATACCAAGCAACACAAAAGAATAAACCCGGTGAAGTTATCAGTTTAACCACAAGAATCCCTACCCAAAAAACAAGAACTGGTGAATTTTCATGAGTTGACCACAGGTGGTGAAACAACTCCAGACAGGAATTTTCAAAAAAATGAAAATTTATCATTATGACGACATACATCAGGAAAGATGAGGCGTTTTCGTCCAGCCATGTGAGATTGCGTGATTTCCCTTTTCTCTGAGTCGATCTTCTGGGGTTAGATAATTCTGATCTGATTCGACAACTAGGTGGTGGTTTCAAACATTGATTATGACCATGTTTATGTTCGCCCCCTACATGGGGAAATGATCCAACTTGACTTATATTGTTTCGGATGGGTTGAAGCCACCAACTAGATTCCTAGATAACATATTTGCAAATGCAAAACAGGCTGAATTTCTGTTTACGTTGAAATCCGATTCGACTGAACAACGTTAGGAGTGTTTGAAAGCGGGACATTCTTGGCGTTGCATGTTGCTACCTACAGCCCTCAGTTATGCCGCCTGGTGATTTCAGGGAAGGGACGAGTCAGATTCAGATTAGGTGCATAGCTATCTTCCCAACTGGCTAACCGACCCATCAAGCATCCGACCAAACGGCTAACTTATTGGCATCTCACCCAACCAACCAGTGTTCCAACAAATGAGCATGGGAGCATGGTAGGAGCATCACTGCAAGGCATGAATCGCCAAGGAACCCCTTGCCCACCATGTTGAGGGAAGATGGGGAAGGCATAGGGGGCAAAAGGTGATGCTCTGGACCGATGTCTCGGAGTATCTTAAGGAATGGAGCCCTTAGAAATTCCCAGGTGATTTCAATCAAATGATGCCAGAAGTCTGGTCCTTTGTACCAACAAATTTTGTTCAACCAAATTAATGACCACAAACTCAAAATCCCAGTAACCTTACCAAAAAAAATTGCCCCCTAAAGTTGTTCATTTCGGAGATTTCTTGTTGTTTTTGTCGTCCCCTTTTTGGATGCTTAGGTGAAGACTCCCAGCTTCTTACTACAAAGCACGGTGGATACCTGGCAGCTGCGTTCTCATGATCCATCAGCATTGGAAGCATTGGAGGAGTCAGCGAAAGACAGCTGTTGGATATCCTGGAAAGTACGGTTTATTTATGTTTAAGTGGAAATGCTGTTGATGGGGGCCTGACTAGTTGATGTTTCAAACATTTTGATTTTTATGTACCCCTATTTGGGGAAATAATCCAATTTGACGAATATTTTTTTGAGATGGGTTGAAACCACCAACTAGTAATGTTTTATTATTTATTATAAGTGGAAATACTGTTGACAGGGGCCTAACTAGTTGATGGGGGCCAAACCAGTTGACATGGTAAACGTCCAATCTTTTTGCGAGAGTTGTATCCCCCGTCCGCTCAGTCATAGTCAAATTATGTCAAATTTGCAATTCATAATACGTCGTTACTCTTGCTCCACGACCACCCAGGACACCCAAACAATCTTCACACTCTCCATGTTTGGAAACTGAAACCCCAGCCCATCAGGATCACTTACGACCTGCCTTGATCTCCACTATGAAATCAGGGTTGAAATCAGGGCACGGAGCAGCCTTTGATCATTGCCTTCATCATTGTGGAGCTTGGGGCGATCTACACTGGGGAGCATCAAGCCACCGAGATTTGAGATCAATTTTTTTGGGGATGGGAGAGAGTTGGGTACCCTCTGGTAAACTAACATGGCTGGCTGGAAAATGGACCCGGATTGAAGATGTATTTCCCTATTGAAAAATGAGGATTTTCCAGCCAGCTATGTTAGTTATACCGGAGGGAATTGGGATTTCACCTTTAGGTTTTTTACTCAGACATGTGGTAGTTTCTAGTTTTTTACCAGGCCCCATCCGCCACAGAAAATGAAATACGGTTGATTGGCATTTGAAATATATAGTGGTTTTTAGCCAACCCAAAAAAAAGGAAAGGGAAATGCGCCTCGGATGTTTTTCAGCCATGACTTTTTCATCAGGTGATTGTGGTGTTTGGTTTCAGGGCGGGGGGATTTCAACCTTTGGACGATCCAAATCGGCGACGTTGATTGAAACAACCAACTAGATCAACTAGAATATATTTATCATATTTTTTTAGTTACAATTCATAGTCAGTCAACATTAGTTGTTTGTGGTAATTCCGATGTCATATATATATATATACATATATAGTTTATTATATTGGTGTCATGTGTCAACCTGGCGAAAAGTTGAATGAAATGATGTGATTAAGAAATCGTCCTCACCGCTGGTTCAGTTGATTTTTTTGCCAAGAGAATGGTCAGTCACTGTTCAACAGTGCCACCTGTTTTTTCAAGACTTGTCTGGCGTATCGAACAGCACAAAACCTTTTTTGATCCATCTCGAACATCCCCAATGGAATTCACGTCCTGTTTTGATGGCAGTAAGGCAATCGCAACATCTTTGAACGTTGGTATTTGAAACGTTTGCAGCAATGGCGTCATGGGAATGTCAATTTCTCTGGCTATGACACAGCTGGGGATACTTTGGACCAGCCATGATGGGAGGGAGATGGGTAAAGCAGGCTAAAAGGGCCTTTCTTAAGGTAAGCAAGGCCACTGGAGGAATTCCCATGAACATCAAGTTGGCTCGCCCCAGAAGAAGACATTATATATATATTTAATATATATATATATACATGGATATTAGCAGAAAAGGATCTAAATGTAGATATTTATATATGTCTTGATTTATATATATATACATCTATGTAGATATTTCTCCCTTTCTTCCTATAAATATACATGTGTACATTTGGATGTCTCGTCTGTGTGTATGGATATCATATACAAAGATGAGATATTCAAAAGATCCAAGCATGATGTCCATGTCTATGCGGATTGCATCAGCTTAACATAAGACCTCATTACTCACTGTTCTTCAGGAACATTGGCCTTTGCTTCACGAGGGCACACCTGGTGCTTCAAAATGTTATCCTGGACAAGAGATGCACTTGAAATGGCATCAAAACTTGTAACTTTGGTCGAATTTGACATGATTTGAACTGTTTGGATGAGCTGGTGGAAGATGGGTCTTATATATACCTGGGTGGTTTCAAATATTTTTCATTTTCACCCCTACTTGGGGAAATGATCCAATTTGACTAATATTTTTCAACCGGGTTGAAACCACCGGCTAGATACAATCCAGCACTTGGATGGAATGGCTTTCTTCTAAACTGGTATGGTAATCACGGTATCACGGTATCATTGATTTCGGAATTTGATTTAAATCTGCTGTCAAAGACTGGAAGCATACGAAAAGGTTCTACTGTGTTGAGGCGACATCTTTACCAAAGGTTTCAGGTAAGTCCACCCTATGAAGGATACTAGCTTGGCATAATAATATGTTGCTTGTTTTTTTAGATGGATACACTCCCTAAGGCTAAGAAAGCCCCTGAACAGGGATGGTTGGAAGACTACTTTTCCCTTTGGGGATGGTTTCCTGACAACGTAGTAGACAACCCAAAAAACTGATATGTTGCAACAAAAACACCACAACAAACACCTGGAAACATTGGTCAAGATCGTTCACCCAGTAGAGTTTACCCCACTTTTACCGTAGGGTTTTGACATGCCAAGGACAAGATATCCCATCAACCAGACCATGATGCAAAGATGGTTGTCATGGTTTGGCTGAAGCAAAAAAAGGGGGAATGATCCGAGTTGCCGGGCATGGCGGATGTGAAAAGAGTTGGTTGATGATTGGTTAACAGTTTTTGTTCGTAACTTGATAGTCGATTTGCAAGATCATTCTATTGCGGGTGGCAGGTGAGAAGTAGGGATTTGAACAGTATTTCTTTCTTCTCCTTGCCTTCTTGGGGTGTATCCTGTATCCAATTGGCTGTTTATCTATGATGCCATCCGGATATACGAACGTGGTATCAGGTGAAGGAGCAGGAGGAACACCAGAGGCATGGATGGGATGGGTAGATGGATGAATAGAAAAAATGCGGAAGGCCAGTTATGATTTGTGAAGGTGTTCTCCCTGAAACTAGCATAAGCCACTGAAAATTGAAAATCAAGGGTTGGAAGAGGGGCTAAAGTTGCTGTTAGTTGCAGGGAGACTTTGCACTATTTCTGATGCCTCTGATGATTTTGTGTGACTCAATACCCTCCTGTAAACTAACATATCCGTCTAGCATCCCCGTCTTTCCTGGTAAATGCCATCAACATGGTTGATTTTCCATGGTTATGTTAGGTTACCAGAGGGTAAGTGGTAAACATTCTGTGTAGGTTTTGCACCAGTTTATTGGGGGTTACTTCTACACAGGTGTTATTGAAGAGCTGAGCCGCCAATCCTTTTTCGGAATTATTCATGGATGAATGGGATTATTGCTTCGAACCAAACATTTCCAAAACCACTCAAGGATTGACTGATCCATAGGGATTCTATTGGGAAGAGGGTGATGAAGGGTTGTGCCATATCCAATTCATCCTTTTGGTACTTCCTTAAATAACAAGTGAGTGACAAATCCACATCCCTATTGGACCAGAGGGGCTTCCTGTAACCATTTCAATTTGATAATTTGATAATTTGTTTATAAGAGGCTGCACATGATATACATTTGATGTGAGGTAAGGATAAGTTGTTGGAAACATCGGGAGAGTTTTCATACGCTGAGTGGTGGGTGTGAAAGTCATTACCGTTTCAGTTCGAGATTCGTCTTCACAAGCTTTTGACTCAAAGCTTCCACGCTCGCAAACTGATTTCTTTTACATAAAAACAAGTACTGATGAAATGTGATCTTCATGGCCTGCAATCCAATCTCGACAATTATCTCGACATTTTCATCTCATCTTGTGCGTGGGGGGCTCTCAACTTCTTGGGCAAGTTTTTGTCTGAGGGGGAGCATTGGTATCATGATAGATGTTCAAACGCATTACCGCAACTTGAGATTTATTTAGGGATGTTCCCCCTTCCCCCAAAAAACAGAGAGGAGTGCAGGTTAATAGGTATGATTGTTACATCCCCTACTCAAAATATAACAATCCTAGTGATGACTGGCATCCTGGCTGCTATCCAATACACCCCCAAAGTTTAACATTGCCCGCCTCCGAAAAATGAATGTTGGAAGACTACTTTCCCATTGGGGCCCGGTGGTAACTTTTGAGGGGAAGAACTGTTAAACTTCCAGGGGGTATCCCAAGGTTTACTGTATCTAGGTGGTGGTTTCCAATAATTTTTATTTTAATCCCTATTTTGGGGAAGATTTCCAATTTGACTAATATTTTTCAGATGGGTTGAAACCACCAACCAGTTATTCATAAGAAAAACCCCTATCTGCACGTCTGTCTTGCTCCTCCGCAGGGTGGAGGAAGCTTTTGGCCTCTCTGATGGAATTTTTATACGACTTGTGAGTTGTGTCAAGTGGGTGATTCCTTTAACTGTCACATGTTGTCACTATGCAATCTATTTACATCTCAGACAAATCTTCTAGGTGGTTTGGAATTGGATGGAAAAGGTATGAATATATATATATATATACGTAATCTGCAATTCTTTTTGGATATGAATCTGGACGGTTTACATAATGATTTGCTAGTCATGTTAGATCTCAAGAGTTAGTTCTACATTGAACTTTGCATTCAATAATGGCTCTGACTCGATAGCCATCAAAAGTACCTGAAATTTTTCAAATAGGCTTCGAGTGTCTGACATTGTTGGACTGTATGGTAAACGGAGCTCCTAACGATCTTGGGAGTTATGTATTTTCACATTTGAAAAGATAGTCATTTTCATGTCATTTTGACCTGGAAACGGTGCCATGTTCCATGAAATCCTACTCTTTGATATCAAGATCATAAAAAAATGACTGTCCCCAATTTGCCCTTATGGCCTTTCGAATCAGTAGATGATATGCTTGATTAATGTGTGTTGCGAGTGCAATGAGGTAGCTTCTTTGGCACGCTGTTGGTCATCTTGCTCTTACTTGCTATGCTTTGGATGAGAAACAGCCACTCAAAGAGATCAATTTGAGCATATTGGGGAGGTACAAACGGATTGTCACTGTTTTTTTCCATCTACCCCATGGTCAAAGTACATGGCTAAGCGTCCCCAAAAGGTAGGTTAATACAGGGCTTCTATAAGCCCATGGTAACTGGAGAGATGAACCTTCAACCTTCACCAGAAGTGTGAATTCCTTGGTCGTTGTGTCAAGGTTTTTACCAACCACAAACATTTAAGTTGCAAATGTCATGTGCAAAACAGTTCAATTCAGCGTCTTGTTGTTTTTGACTGTGGAAGTTTTTGAGTCATTGCTTTGATGGGAACTATATGTCAAATGTTAGGCTGCCAAGAATTGGGACCATGTTGTCTAACCTTGCTTCTAGAATTTTCCCAGAATCAGGTTTTAGCCGAAGAAAATGAACATCTATATACTCTAAACCTTTTTTTTCCCTGAGACATATTAGCCATTTAAACACTACGTAACACGCCATGGAATCTGGAAATTTCTAGGATTCACTGGCTGGTGACTTTCTCGAAAAAATTGAGGTTATGCGCGTGAAAAAACTCGTACCTGGATACTGCACGGAGTGAAGGTGGTGGGATGAGGGGCCAACATGGGTGGTTTCATCCTAGCCACAAGGCATGATGGCTTCACATTGAGGATATTTTTTGGTAACGGAAAATGCCGGTCAAGACAAATCTCTTAAACGATGTCACACAGTTGGTTTTGAGGGGGGGGTAGCTTGAAGGAAGGAGCTATGGGATTCCTATAATTTCAAGGAAAAACGTTGCCTAACACGTTGCACGACTGAATGTGTTGGTAGTTTTGTTCGGGAAAAAAACCCTCACAACGACCTTCCGTTAGCTCAGGTGAACTACCTTTCATCTTGGTGGTGGTTTCAAATATTTTTTACTTTTCACCCTTACCTGGGGAGATGATCCAATTTTTCATAATTTGACGATCATATTTTTTTTGAAAGGGGGTTGAAGCCACCAACTAGTCATGATTTTGGTTGCAATTTAGTGTGAATTCGTGATTTATCTGGAAAAAACACAATGTATATTACTAAATATTGCTTTAAAAAAACACCTTTTTTGACCTTTTTTGTTTGGGGAACCTTTAGAAAAAGCTTTTTTTTAAAGCGTACATGTCCATCTTCATTTCAAATGGGATTTTCCTTCATTTTTTTCTGCCCGGCAGATCCGAGGATTGATGAGTACCATCGTGCAACTGAACGAGGCCTCCTTGAAGATCCCATGGTTGAATCCGATTTTGAGAGTCAGAAATAGGAGGATGGTACCAAGGTTTTCTGAAAACTCTAACTTGAGTTTTCATTGGTTTAAAGGAGTGATGGCTCGTATTTAAAAGCCATGTTGTTTACTGGGTACTAATATCATGTGAGAAAATAATTTTGAAAGATGAATTGGGTCACCAACTCGCTTGTTACATTGAAACTTTCCCGGCAATTGATGCCAACTCCCTACTGCTCAATTGATGAAATAATGCAAATATGTTCTCCATGGAACTGAACTACAGATCTTTGAAGTGCTGTACTTTTTTTTTTTACCGAGGACATCTGTATCTATAATGTTCATGTGTATATGCATTTTTTTTATGTTTATTGGTTGTGCTAATCCACCCTTTGGACACTACGGTTCTTGGATGTATACCTCTGTACCTACCGACCCGTAAAATCATCGACTGATTTTCAGACCTACTTCCAAGATGCCCTTTTGAACGCCAGGAACGTGCCAAAATGTTGCAGAAATTTAAGCAACACATTGATGGAATCAGCGGACCCTTGGAGCAACATTTTACTCAACACCATCCATTTCATTGAAAATCATCAAACCTAAACCTACTTGGAGATGATGAAGATATTGGATCTAAACTCAATGAGAAAAAATCACCTTTGTTGCAAAACCTAAGCTGTATTTTTGCTTCAATATGCATTTGCAGCTTAACATGAGAAGCTCCAAACATCCCCCAAAAAGTCTCCCAGGGTTTTCCCGGTTGCCCCCCCCTGAGGTCAAAGTCAAACAGCACAAACGACGATTGCGGCGTTGGAAAAGCCGCTGCTGTGAAGAAATGCCACCGTTTTGAAGAGACAAAAAAGGATCGAGGTGTTGGAGATGTTGAGGAAGGATTGATTTGAGCAGGTCGATTCATGTCGTTTTTTTTGGGGAGAAAAAAGGTATGAAGGTCTGCTAAAATTGTTGGAACATGTTGGAAGAATGCATGAATGACATGTGAAATATATGGAAATCTATGGAAATATGACTAAATGACTACCAGAATTGGATTGAATTTTGGTTCAATGAACTCTTTGATCCTATTGCAATCTATTCCTTTCGTCGTTTTTTCCAATTCCAACCCCCAAAGTTGGACTTGGAAACTCAAAACCTTGATGTTGTGTGACGTGGACATCACATCTGACTGAGATAATTGAGACCCAGTAATATCTGACTGGAATTTATCCACTTCCTAGGGGAATAGATCCCACTTACCTCCCCAAAGTTTAACATGGAACCTGAACATGATGGTTTCCAAAGAGAATCTCCTTTCCCAGCGGCTGAAAATCTCAGGTTCCATGTTAAACTTCAAGGGTGTATATGGGAACAGGGGGTAAGCAATCTATTCATTGTTACGAAGGGAACCCGTTGTTAATCTTCACGATTTCCACTGTGAACCAGTGTTTAGGCAGGGCCCAAATTAGCCAACATAAAGGTTCATTCCAAAAAAGCGCTACTTTCACATCAGTTTTTGATCTTTTACGAAGTACACCCAGTTGAAAAAAGCTCATGACTTTCCATGTCTACAATTTGTCACAGCTTCTCAGCGTTTACTGAGGGAACAACAATGCCTATGCCTTCTGCAGAGGACTAGCTGCACTGCGATGTTGAGATGAACAAATTGATGTTTCCACACTCGATTGTTCTATATGTGCTTCAAACTTCTGTACTTTTGAACTAGGTAACTAAATTTAACTGGAAGGAATGCAACTAAATTCTGCAAATTTGTACGGTTCCCAATCGATACTGCAATCACGCGATGATTTTGGGGTTATAAATCGTTTGAACAGATTCACTGTCACAGGACATCCAAGTAGGATTTTAATCTTGGAGTACCACGAAGATGACGTCATGTTAGAGAAATTCTTCATTTTTCTAGCAATGCCGCAATGCCTGCCTTGAAGGGCTTCAAATTTTAGTGGTTGTTTCCAATCTGTTTTTTTTGTTGATCTTCACTTCATGAAGGCGTTGTATCCAAAAAAAAACCATAGATTCTTGGCGGAAACCAACTTTGGGTGGCGTTTCCCACGCAGCATGCGGCTGCTGAGAGGAAGTGACTATCCTCCACCCAAAGAGGGGTGGATTGTCCGTGCACCCATTTTCTGATTACAACAAAAACATATCTCCTCCCCAAAGAAAAGAATACATGGGAAAAACCAATCCGAAACAAGAGGGGCCTAGATATGTCTTGAGTCTTGAGTCTTGGTGATGATGATGATGATGATGATGATGATGATGATGATGATGATGATGATGATGATGTTTGAGGGCGAGTTTGGACGCGTTTTCTAGTGGTGGATTGAAAGATCTTCAGAAAATAAGTTCCTTTTTAATGGAGTGCCCTTGTTGGGCCTGGATCCATATCAAGAAACAACTTGCTATGAAGTTGAGAGCAATATCAGCAAACTGAGCTCAAAACGAGGTTCAACAAAATTTGAAGGAATCACCTGAATTCTTCTGAGTTCAATCATGGGTGCGCGATCGCATTTCAGTCTACATCTGGTGGTTGAAATCCATTGGTGGCATGAAATCAATGAAGATTTACATGAAATCAGTAGGTTAATGTCTTCCACCAATTGATTCCAATTTGGATTAAGATGACAACTTTGAAGCTCATCATCAACTACCAACCTCCTTCCGGCTATGGAAACCATTTCTTCCAAGTAGAAAACATATGCCAAAGTTTCGAAGCTAAGAACCACATTCCCTAGGGCTCCATGGTATCTGTGAACAATGAATGTCGGATGGGAAGAGGAAGTTGGTGAATGGATTCCTTTTGCTTACGCTCGTTTCACGGTTTTTTCCACTGGGGAAATCCGGATTTTTTTCTTGGAATGTTATTTTTGTGAAGGCAATTTTTGGGAGAGATGCATATAAAGGATCTTGAGATGCATCGCAATTTTCGTTCAAACCTCCTGGGCTGGAAACCGTGACCCATTTGGAAGGCCCAAGAAACTTAGTAGGAGTTAGGCTGTCACCGGGGTGTTGGCTTCCCCGATGGCTGAGGAGGTCGAGTCATGTCTAAACGGGGGGGAACGGTGGTTGTTGGGAAAATGGTTTGAGGAACATGGGGTGGGTGATGTGGGTGATGATCCATCTGCCAGGAATCGAAGACTTAGGTGCACAGTGCTGCACGTACACGTATACGTACTGATAGATATGTGGGTGGTGCCTATGAAGTGTTGTAAATTCACATATACATTTATATATCCACAGACCGGAACAACGTAGAAACACCATGGGAAAACGCAGCAAGGTTGCACTGTTGTACGCTGTTGAATGACAGGTGGTGGATAGAAACCCAATCGACAATTTCAATGCAGAACAGTGATTGTTTTGGACATTGAGCCATTGAGTTTTTTAGAGACACGCCATTTAGTTTCGTTTATAAATAAATACGAATACCAGGTGGTTCAAAGTGACCTTTTTATCCCCTAATTGGAGGTCACTTAACCCCTTGAAAGGTCAATTAACCATCCCAAAAAGGTCACTTTGAATCACCACGTACATATGTACATATGTACATATGCTGGTTTGTATATACATGAAATCATATCATCATCAATCCGCAGATTTGGTGAGGTAGATGGTCAAGTCCAGTCAGCACTGAGCTGTAGAACATCCACGTGTACATTTGTACATATACTAGTAATATAATACATGTATATGTATCTAAATATATATATATATATATTATAGCCTTATTAGCCTGCTTATCCCCAGCACTACCAACCAAAATATGCGCCATTCCCCTTCACCAGGATCCGCATGACGGCGATGGAAACGCTGCAGGTGGGGTCATGAACAGAACTGTGAAATACTGATGGGTGTGTCCTTATTCATATGTTTTGATATGCAGGGATAAACGTTAAGATGGCATATTCGCACCGCTCACTAAGATGGCATATGGATTATTTCAAAATCAGAATTAGTGCACATACCAGCATAGCCAAATGTCTCAGAAATAAAAAACCTTTTGCAGGTGATTCTTGGGGAAATGGTTGATGTTAACAGCCAACTTGATGGATTTGAAGGTGACCCGCATTTGTTCGGCAAGATCCGAGCCTTGACAGCGAACCCACTTCTCCAGTTCCATTCCCCTTGGGCCAAGGTGAAGAGAATGACGCAGAAATGGAGGAAGCACCCGTAGATGATCCTCCAGAAGAGAAGGACGGGCTGCTGTTTTTTTTTAAAAAGCTGCTAGACCTTTTTATGGCAGGGATCGTTGAATTACCCAATTTTTTGAGGGGTGAAACTCTGCAAATCTATGGTAATTTTGAGGGATATCAGCTATATCCCCTTAATAGTGCATTGTTTGGGTTGGCGAGGCATTGATTGGATTCGTTACTGTACATGTAAGAAAAGAAGGCCCCTTGAGATCTCACTTTTGTTTTGGAGGACATGGAGACATGTGCAAAGTGTTGTTTGTTTGTTGGTTGTTGGTTGTTGGTTGTTGGTGTTGTTGTTGGTTGGTTGGTTGGTTGGTTGGTTTGTTTGTTTGTTTGTTTGTTTGTTTGTTTGTTTGTTTGTTTGTTTGTTTGTTTGTTTGTTTGTTTCTTTGTTTGTTTGTTTGTTTGT